>WTSP01002135.1:0-12550 GCA_025331215.1 Actenoides lindsayi
TACAAGTTTTTTGTTGTTTGCTTTTTGTTCGTTTGGGATTTTTGGGGGGTTTTTTTTGTTTGTTTGTTTTTTTGCCATAGCCTTGTAAACTTAGCCCTGAGGACCTGCAGCAAATAAACCCTGAACCGCTCTCACCCTCAGCCCCCTCGCGCTCCCCCCGGGAGCCGGCGCCTCCGGGCCTCCCCTCAGGGAGTCCTGTTGTTTTCTCCTGTGGTGACGAAGGGAGGGGGGGCGTGCGATACATCCCTGGTTTTGGAGGTTGCTGGGGCTCGGTTCCGTCAGGCCTAAGAGACAGGCAAAGCCTGCGGACCGGTTTTTAGCGAAAGCAGCTAGCTCAGGAGGGAGAGGCCTGGAGAGAGGGCAGCCACCTGCCGCCCTGGGAACCTGGAGCGGTGGCCCAGGAGGTTGTGGTGAGTGGGGGCCGTTAATGCCATTCTTACTAGTTTAAAGGGCTGAACAGCACCTGGGGTGCGTGGTGAGTTTTGGGGGGGGGGGTGTGGGTGGGGGGTTGGCACTGTTCAGTCAGTCTGCAGCCTAACAAGCTTTTGAGACCTTCAAAGTCAGTTTGAGTGTCCGGGAGGAAATGGTTTCTCTTCTCTCCTGGCAGCATGTGACACTAGTATTTATTCTTGGTTTCCTGCCTGTGTCGGTTGTTTCTTTTTCACCTGTCCATAAGCACATACTTTTTGTTGGTTAGTCTGTACACCCGTGCATTCTCATTCCACCCTGATATTAGGCTAATTGAACTCATGCAAACACTGTGTGGAAGTGATTAAAACTAATTTTTTGTCTATGCAGTTCATGCCAAACTCCTAAAAGATGAGGCATTTTTGATAGATGCATCTTTATGCAAACATCAGCATTTGTTCTGCCCATGCCTAGTGCATGTCTGTATGGCTACATACAGAGATGCTCTAGAACCGCAAGTTAAATTTGGGGGGGTTGACTTTTTATTTTTGAGCAAAAAAAGGTAATGGGAGAAGTAAACATTAATTTACTGCTACAATTCCTAGCAAATTTGAAACATCTTAAGTGTTCTTAAACTTCCACTGTTGAGCACCAACAAACCAGATGATCTGAAATACTATCGTGCAGTACAAAAGTAGTTAACATATGCCAACAGTTAATTTCACATAGGTATTAAAATAGTTCTGCAGTAACAATGCACATCTTTACAGGAGTTAGACTTTTACACTGACTTATGCCTAAGGAACTGTGTTGATGTAGCTCTTAATCTTGCACATACACAAATCTACATATAAACAGTACACTTGAAGCCAGTGGCTTAATTTCTGTTGTCTGTGGTCAATTACAGGTTGGGAGGAAAAGGGGAAGGTAAAGAGGAGGAAAATTTTACCTGCCAGTTGTCCAACAGTCACTGTTTTACAAAGATTATTGCAAGTTTGTAAATCTGGGGTTAAATCTGGGTTGCTTTAATGCAAGATTTTAATTACTGTTCATTGATGCATTGGTGCATGATAGCAACCAGTGGGGGAAACAGATATCAGAAAGGAATATACATCTGAGGTTAAATTGTAAACTGTGTTAAATTTTATCTGGAACTGGAATGTAAATTCCTCAAATGCAGTTTGTGTTCTTGAGTGAATTTATTTTATTATTTATTTTTTTAAAACCTACTCTGCAATGTTAAACTACCTGAAAAATGCTACCTTGGGAGGTTGTGCATGTCACTCTTCTGACTCTGGGCATCAGGTAAACCTCTTCATGTGATCAAAAGCCACAAGGTAGATAACACATACCTTAGATAATTATAAAGAAGAATTTCAGAAATCATTCATATAACTCAATTGTGAAAAAGGCTGTATGTGGAATTCCTAGTTGTTCTTCACTAGGCTTCCTGGCTCAATTTTTCCCATAGCCAGAGTTTCACATTATCCAGTAAAATTTGTGCTAGCACAGCTTTGCTGTTAGTCATATGGAGTAGTCTTAGTTTAGCAGTCACATATCAAAAGGGATGAATTGGCTTTTCTTGAGGAGCGTGGTGCAGTTTTGGACATGTTGCAGAAGAAGGTGGGGGCAAAGACATTTATACAATAATTTCTCATCATGAGCATGATAGAATGATGCCAAACTGTGTTTAAAAGTCATTTGAATTGGTTTTGAGAACAGATATTTAAGGATATATAGAAGTAATCAAGAAATTAGTGGGTTACTGTGACTTGGTGACTTTGTATGCTTGTCAGCATTTTTGTGGTCCATTACAGCAGCTCCTCTACTAGCCTGCTGCCATTGCAAAGAAGAGCAGTCAGTATGCTAGGATGTATACCTTACAAGATGCGGTCAGAAGGGAACACCAATTGTGCCGCAAGGAAAACTTGTAGATATGAGTGGTTGTCAACAGTTTGTGAAGCTTTTGGATTCTGTCTAAAACTGAACTTTAGTTCATGCTTAATCTAACCTACCTATTGACTGTAGCCTAAAATGTATTGTTATCCCTCTCAAAACAGGGCCTATAATCTTTCTCATATTCCCAATGTTATTTACACAGCCTGGAAGGACAATGTCCTAGATTCTTTGATAGAAGTGTAGTGCTACAGGAATCAAAAGAGGAACTGGTTTGAAAAAACAACTAGATCATTCTTCCTCCAGAGTCTGGAAAACAGAAGGCAGTGCTGGACAACTGTAGCTCTATGTTTAAGTATTGTGACAGTGAATTACTGAGCAAGAGAGAACATTCCGAGTGAGTCTCAAAATAGAAGGCCACTAAGTACGTAAGTCCAAGAATTTAGCATTATATGGAATCCTGAGTTCAGCCCGTGCCTTAAAATATCTGACTGCTCTTTCTTCAGCCATTATTCTGTTAGCTCATTTCCTATGCTGAATTATCATGCTAGAAAAGCAAACTGAATGAAAGGCATGTCAGTACCATTGGCTAATGACTTTAATTATTTATTTTCTTCAGGTTGTGTTATTAAAGTCTTTGTCACAAAGACTTGGAAAAGTAAATAGCTGAGACTTCCAGTGTTCCTTGTGCTACAAAGCATACTTCATGAACCCTTGAACATGGTACAGAGATCTTTAGAAAAATATCCAGGATACTGTAAGCAAAACTTGGGCTATTTTTAGCACATTTTTTAGAATAGATCTATCTAGTCTAGATATATCATCTACAGAAGAGCTTGGCTTCGCTTGATGCATATGAAAATGAGGATTTAGGACATGTGAAGAACACCATGATAGGTATATAATAACGTTATTATACTTACTACCAGGAAAAACAAAGTTTTTCTTTAAGCTTCTGGTTAATCTTGCTTGTTGAAATCAGCAATGTATTCTAGAGGGACAACAATGTAGAGGCATGCTTGGGTATGAGCTGAATGAAACCCTTGGAAAGGAAGAAATTAGGTACCATTCTACATGCACTGTGTTAGTAGGTGGGTGGGGACAATACTAGACTAGTCCACCACCTTTTTAGGCACAGAACAAGCTCTAGGAATTAGTGACCTTTTTCATATAATAGGGTAAAGTTTATTTAATTTTGCAAGTAATACTAACACCTGTTAAAGGCAATCTTTCTATCTCTCATAATGTGGGAATACTAAAATTCACAGTTTAAGTCTACTTTAGGACAGCAATTCTTTAAGTTCTTTTGCTTAGGAACAAAGACAAGCATGTAAAAGAAAGGTAGGCTCAACATTAGTTTAAAAAAATAACACAACAGATTTTTGATAATGTAACCATTTGTCCTTCCTGACTTCTAGACATACCGGTGTTACTCTTGTATTCCAATAGTTCTCCTTTTAGGTTGGATCCTCTGAAATCCTTATGAAATCTTGGGGCTATGAGGCACAGGAAAAATGAGATGGGAGAATTGTCTTTGCCTTCCTTGTTTACTTCAGCCTGGAGATTTTGAAAAAATAGTATATTAATAAAGAACAGTATTTCTCATCTTCCTGGTTTGCTTCTAAAATGATTGTGGGACTAGGAGAAAGCTTTGCTTTAAAGAGCTTCCTATAGTCTTGCAACAGATTTAGAAAGAAATGTGTCTAGATAAGGGTAAACTTTGAGTTAAAAATTAATATAATAATCTTTCTTAGACCAGCAACGTGCTGGTGTTTATTAAAGAAAATGCCAAACAGGAGAAAGGAAAAAAAAATCAAAGGTGTGGATAACTTCAGTGTGTTTAGTTTGAGAATGTTGTTTCCTTTCTTGAAAACTCGCTTCTTTCACAGTGTTTCTTAGAAGTTAATTACCCTCCTTTCGCTCATATTTTTTAAAGGGAATTTCCTGTAAAAAAAGGCTCCTAAGAGAGAGCATAAGACCTCTTTGAGGCTCTTACTGATGTATCACTTGACAGTGAAGAGCACAGGATGATATGTTATAAACAAAAAACTAAAATGCCTGTTTAAGTTTATATAGCTCTTGTGCTGCTTGCAAATTTTGCTTATTCTTAAACTATTCCTTCATTATTCTTTTAATTACACGGCTAGTCTTACAACTTTTAACTGCATTACTGTGATGTAATCAGAACCCTGCTAGCAATTGCTGCACACTTTCTAGTTAAAATTTGTCTTCTGTGTTTACATACTATTACCCAGGGCTAGAGGTAGGCATATTATCACTCAGCCAAGTAGGCAGATGCTCTGAGGAGGGGAGTGCAACAAACCTTATCTTACTGTCTGTTTTATTAATTCTGGACCCTGGGAAGACTTGCAGTCAGTGAGAAAAGAGTGCTTCAGGGAAGGAGATTCATTCCTGTTATTACCTCCTGTTTTTCTTTTCTCTCTGTCTCTTACAAGCAAAAATCTGCTTTATGTCAGTTAATGTCAGTGGAACCCTGTGGAGAGGAAGTGCCCTACCTGTGCAGAACCAGCTGTAAGATCAGACCTCATTTCTTTAAAGGAGATCAACTTGGATTATTTGAAGTAATAACAAAATGCTTTATGTCTTTACATTAAGGCTATGATCCCACAAGTGGATCAACGTGATGGATCTTTACACCTATGCTAAGTCCTAGTGATTCTAATTAAACTTGATTATAGGATCAAGCTTAACATACTCAGTATTGTTTCTGCCTGAGCTATGTACAGATGGACTCTTGTGCATTCATTGAATCCAGTAAATTGGGCCTGATGCAGCATTGGTACCATCAAGGCTTTATTTTTTAGGAATGTAGATAGGAGATGGCTACAAACAAGGTAACTATACCTTTGGATAGCTCCTGGTCTCATTGCTTTATTTCTGTCAATTGCAAGCACATTAATTCAAATGGTGGCTGATCTAAAGTACCTTAGCTCATGACAAAAACAAGGAAGATGTATTCAAGCGTGATTCAAAATATGTTACCCTGTTATGAAGAAGACTGAATTTGTGAAGAAATGTCCATTCATAGAAACTTTAAGTCGCAGCCGTCTACATTAGAAAAGTGGGGCTATGGAGATGATTGAAGGCTTTTCATGTGCGGATTTAGGGTGTGCAACTTTCCATGATTTTAGGAAAATCGAATTCCTACAAAAGGCTTTGCAAATATAAAATAAACAAACAAAGAGTTTGAGAGTCACAACACTGAAGTCCCAGTCTGCATTTGCAGTAAAGGGAAATGTAGTGCAATGGATGAGTCAGACATGGGCATCCCCAGAGAAGTCTTTGTGAAACAGGAGACCTGTACTTGAAAGGCTGCTGCGGGGATGTGTCTGTTGCGTGCTTCGAAGGTGGGATTTGACCTGCCTTTGGAAAATTCCTTCTTGCGAGCAGTGCCAGACTGCAGATTTGCTAACAACAACTAGCAGGGTGTGCAAAAAGCAGAAGGTTACGTCCATTCTCCTCTGCAGCATGGGACTGACAGACTGGTTTCACCCCGTGCTATTGAAGTTGATGTGTGTGTGTGAATCATGAATGGTTGTCCTCAACTAATTTGAATGTACTGTTTTGAAATCTACAGCAAAGATTGACAGAAACAGGAGCTAAGTCCTTTGCCTTAAAACATGTACAGCTGCAGTGCTGTGTCTGGTGATCAAAAGTTTTCTTTTAGCTCTGATATGTTTGTGGGTGTTATAAAGAAGTATGCCAAATGATCCTGAAACAGACTTCATCAGACACTCAGTCTTAGATAGTAATAATTTTTGCTTGTGATTAACTTGATGGCTGTTTTTTCCCTCCATATCTTCATCTCCTCTCAGAGAGAGTATCCTGCATATGTAATTCTGTCAGGGATTGAAGTCCTAACTAGTTATTAACTGGTACTCAGTATGCAATGTCTCTGAAATAAAAGGGCAGATCTATCTTCATCTAATGAACGCTTAAAACGGGAGAGTTACCGGACAGGTTTATAACTAGCTCTAATTTCATTCTCCTTCCTCTGCTGGGATTGACAGCCACAAGAGAGAGGAGGGCTTAGCTTGCATAGAAAAAGACAATTGCATCAAACAATATGAAGAGAAAGACACATTTGAAAAATAGTGGTGATACCAAGTACCTTACTGCTTCCTCTTCTCTCTTCCTTCTCTTCACTCCCTGTCTTCCTTCACCCCCAGTCCTTCTGTTCTTATGCTATGACAAACAAACTTGCTCTCATGTAGGTTAGTGCAGCTTCACATTGCTTTGATTCATATCCTACCGCTTTTGAACACGGTGCTTCGAGATGGTTTGTTACAGTGTGCTCCACTTAATACATTGTTCTTTAAGCGTAAGTTATGAATAGTATCTCTCTTTTTTTCCTTCTTTGTTCTTTCTACTCTCATGTTCTTGGAGTTGGATGGTCAAAATACGGGTGAGCAGGGAAGTTAATTTTCTTTGGGACACCTTTTTGACTAACAGTAACTGAAACCTCCACGCATCTTCGGCATGTTCAAAGGCATTTTCTCTTGTGTGAATAAAATCTGTTGGCATTTTCATCTTGCCTGAAAATACAATATAGAAAGGCTTAGATGAGATTTCTATACTGGAGACTAGTTGAAAAGTTAATTGTGGAGTGGCTCTCCTGACTGAAAAGTGAAATGATTAGGTATCTGCAAGAGCAACAACAAGTAAAATCTAGTGCTTCTCTTAATTTGCTTAGAGGCAGAGATACTATTAATTATTTTTTTTAAATTTTTTATTTTTAAGGTGCAATGCATTGTCTTGTAAACAGTGTTATGATTTAGCCTGGTTTTATGCCATAGAGCAAATACTGGATATCTAAAAGGCTAAACTGAATCAGTTTGGATTAAGTAGCTTCAAAGTATCTTGAAATGCATTCACTGAAATGTCACAGTCAGTGTGACCTTGGATTTGAACCATTTATTATAATCACATAATGAAATATTCAAATAGAAATATAAAATACTTTCAAGTTGGTCTGCTGCCTAGCAGGTAGTTTGCAATTAGTGAACTTGTTTCTTCTTTGTAAAGAAAGTGACGCGAGAAGCTACTGAAGAATGTGTGGAAAAATGTTTTGGAGTTCTGATTTGTTTTCTCTATGTATCAGCCAGAGACAAACACTGAAGTGGAGTTAATGGCAGAGAGGACTGAAGTGTACTGGGTTGATATTTGAAATGTGATAACTTGGATTTTCTTTACATTTATTTGCTTCTTTGATTGCTGCAATGCTGATATGTTAGCCATAATGAAGGGAGCTTTTACAGAAGTCTTAGAAGTATCTCTAACTAGTGGAATGCCTTATTCAGCATGATCTCATTCTTTTCCTCTTGACTTGTGCTTTGCTTTCTTCTTTCTGTTCCCTACATGCACCACACACTCCCCCCTGCTTACTGGAAGTAGTGCAGCAATGGAGCAAAACATGAAAATGAAGTGTAATAATTAAAAATAAAATAACAACATTTACCCTTCTGTCCTATATTCTTTCTCTCCCTCCTGAGATCCATGTAGTAGGCCAATCTTGAACTGCCATGTCCTTAAAGACTATTTGGTTGAGGTAGAAGAGCTTAGCTTAATTGGACATATTTGGTTTTTTTATTAATCATGGTAGATAATAGTAACAATTACTAGAAGAAAGCACCACATCTAGACATTAAAAGCATATATTGTCACCATGGACCTAAACCCAACAGTAAATCCAGTTGTTATTTACACATGCCAGTAGAAGTTGATTTAACATGAGAAGAGTGCAATAGTAGGCAGGGTAATAAAGTTGTATGCTGTGTTATGAGCCATGCATACTTTAGATACAGCAGACAGTATATTATAACTTGTTTTCATAAAATTCAGATTATCAAATCTTACTTCAAAAATATTCATATCTGAGAAGTATAATACAACACAAGTTATTTAAAAGACAAAGGTGAAACTGAGGTCAATTGGGGGTTGCCATTCACAGGCTGTCCTTAACTCTGTTTATTGCTTCCCCTTTTCCCAGCAAATCCAGTATTTAAGAAGGATTGTAAGACCCATGTAATCATTGCGGATTTACTTCCTTTGGAGCCTCAGAGCTGCCCTCAGCCGCAACACTGTTGGTTTATGTTTTTTAAACATACACATTGCCTTTACAAGGTGCAGATGGGTGTTACCAGGAATATTTTCAATAGCAAAAACTGTAAATTGTTGCTTGAAATTAACATTTGAAATGTAGGTAGGCAGAGGTTCAGCTTTTGGTCTTGCACTGACAGAAGGCGCTGCAGTTGTACAGGGATTTTAGGTAAAACTAATGTACATTGGGATTCACGCTTAATGAGGCCAGTCTTTTTTTCTCATGTGCTAGTACAAAATCCTCTTAATTCTCAGTTTTGATGTTAAAATATAGAAGAATTTTAAGTATGTGATAGTTAGGCTGAAGTTCAGACTAGGCTTAAGTCTCCTAGTTTTGAATAATCTTTGCTCTCAAAAAGTTCTTCTGTTGTCTGTGGTGAATAGAAAGCATAATATTCTGATAAATGGCTTAATATTTCTTAATGCTTGATGTTTCTGAAGATTATATGGTGTAGACTGGTGGATAAATGAATAGTTTAACTGAAGTGCTTTAGAACTGCAGATTACCTCACACTGTTTCCAATCTTTACTGTAATGCAGATAAAATATAGAAATATTTGCGTTTATTTATCTGCAACTTTTTTCTTACTTGTATGATCTGTAAGGACACAGTATTTCTATGTGGCCTTAGCATAACATGGGGGGGGAAGAAGTAAATCTGGTAATGGGAAAAGTGTGGAATAGAGAAACTAGTGAAAGATCTGAAACCTCGAGAGGATTTTCTGTATAAATGGAAATTTTAATATTATCTTGCTCCATCTAGTGGCAAACTGCTGAAACTGATACTTTTTCTTTAGAAATTACTATCTTTGAGTAATGATTATTCCTTTAAAGTATTTAAAACCAAACTCTTCTTTTCCATGAGAAGCCCCCTGACAAGGGAACTCCACATGTGACAAAGTACAAACCTTGATTTTCCTTCCAGTTAGTTCTGAAGATTTTTACTGTTTACTTCAATGGAAGCAAGCCTTACATGTCCAAGTGTCTGAAATTCTTTTGAGAACTTGATCGTAGTGCCTTAATATCTTTGGTTCGAGGTCTCATTGGGGCTGGGAGGGAAAATGGAAAAGCTGGATTGCATTGGTAATTAATACCATAAAGATGAAGTCTCCGATTCTTTGGCAAAGTTTTAAAATACACAGTGACTTGTGTACTGAGTACAGCATACTGAGATGCATCTTTCATTCCAATAACATAAATTTCTGTTGCATATTGTTTCATTGAAACCTTAACTGGCATTGATACTGTACTTTTCCTAATAATAATGAACAAATGGAATGATTTGTTTATGTCAATATACTTTGCAAGCAATTGGAATTCTTATGCCAATAAAAGTAAAAATCCCTGTGTTTCCCAGTCGTAGGAAAATAGGGAGAAATTTCAAAAGGAAAAAGCTGAAGGAAAGGTTTGATCCAGACATCTGTCATGCCTTCTTCCTTTGCACACCTTGAAAAGACATATTCTGACAAAAAACAGAAGGGCCTTCTTGAGGAGAGTTGCATATTACCCTCTGTCCACTGCTGTGGTCCCTTGTGCAGCTGGCTTTAAAGGGAACTTGGCTTACCGCTTGAGAATGCAAGGTCGTGGAATAATGAGTCCGTTTCAGAGTGGTAGTGTGCTATTGGTTTTCTGAATGGAGCTCAAAACTGTACAGCTAGCAGCTGAAGTCCTGCAGAAAACCAAAAATATTTTAGAGTAAAAAGCAAGAAAAATGAAAAAAATTAAAGAGTTTAAAATAAAATTTGAAGTATTAGATTAAAAACCCAAAAAATCTGACTGTTCTTAGGAATGTAACAGATGCGCTGGACTTGCTGACTCCTTATCCGTTACTTTTGTCATTCATTTTTCAGTTTTGATTAATATGCTACATACATAATTCATACACTTTTAATTTCCTGGGAGATTAATTCTTACTTCTCAGTCCATGTCTGAATACTCCTTTCATATTAAGAAGCTGCTCTCTAGCACCAGAAGAGTTGTGGTTTGTTCCAAGACTGTTGTTGTTACTATTATTCACTTGAATAATGGAACATAAACCTTGTAGTGCATTTTTCCGGACTTCCTCTCCCCAGTTAGATTGGTCACTTAAAATTGCAAAGCACTGTTCCTATCTTCCTTTCCAAGGCAAA
This sequence comes from Actenoides lindsayi, assembly GCA_025331215.1. NCBI lineage: Eukaryota > Metazoa > Chordata > Aves > Coraciiformes > Alcedinidae > Actenoides > Actenoides lindsayi. The sequence continues at coordinate 10,554 of WTSP01002135.1, forward strand.
CTAACCCATTAAATATCACAGTTGCATAACTTCCCTCCATGCTAACTGAAGTTTCCTTGCAGCATGCATTTTAATCTCATCTGTTACAGTTTTGGCTGAACTTGTGATGTTTGAAATGCAAGGTAACATCCTGATAATAATTCATGAACAAATAACATTGCTGTGGATTGGAATGGTGCTTTTCATCTTCTGTGATACTTGCGTAGCTGAGGCCTTCTCAGGCAATAAAGCCAGTTAGGTGTACTCCATCTCTGTCTTTTTCTAATGCCTGATGGATTTGGGGCTGTTCTTTCTGAAGAATGTAGTTCTTGCAGATAATCTTCATCAGGTTGATTTCCTTCCCTGGTACTGGCATCTACAGCAGTACTGACAGAAAACTGAACAAAAAAGCCTCGGCCTTTGAACTTCCTTCTGTTGGACTGGGGAAGCTGAGACATATCTTTTAAACTGGTGATTTTCAAGATTTAAGGCAGAGGAGTGGCTACTAAAGAACTTGCAAAAGTGAGAAAAGAAAAATTGCAACGTGAAAAATTACATTTTTTGACATACTTTGGAATATACATCCCAAAGATAGTTTAGTCTGGAATAGTGTCTTTCATCCAGTTTGTAATTTGAAAATCTGTGATCCCTTTATGGTAACCTTACACAAAATGGGTAAATGTTGCTAATTCAGGTATCTGATGTCTGTTGAAAAATCATTTGACATACACAATGCATGCTTTTAGTATTTCTGAACAAAGTTTTCATTGGCAAGTGAGAGTAATTTAGAAGGACTCTTCTAACAACTAGCTGAAATCAAGTTAATGCCTATTAGAATTTTGAGAGGGTTTAAGTTCTTGCCCCAGTTGCTTTGGCTATTGGTTTATAGATATTTTGAAAGAAGGGTTTTTCATAATATTATCTAGCTATAGAATATTCCATTTGCCTACATCACGTTATAAGTATCCATCCTTAATCAGTTATCAAGATTTAATTGGCAAGTTTTTGTCTCCATTTGCCACAAACTTAGATCTATATTCTCTGAAGTAGGAATGAATGACTTACAGGTCAGCTAACCAATGCCACTTTTCTCAGTCTGGCACACATTTCTTGCTAGGAGAAAATTATTATCTGGTTTTGGTCACATTTGTTACATGGCAAGGTATCTTCTTGGAAACGGCCAAGGACAACTTAGGTTTTTCCTTTTGGGGAGGGTCCTCAGCTGTGAGGGATGTTTTTAATTATTTAGATTTCCAACTTTTAAAGTATATACTATAGTATTATATTTAAGTATATACTGTTGCTCCAGGGTTTTGAGATTGCTTTATCTTAAAACAGTAGAAGTCTCCTTTGAATGAATTAAAAATATGTATATGGAATCTTTGTACTCTTTCTTGTTTCCTGAGGCAGGTACGTTGTCAGAGTATGCCTTGCAATGATTTGTACTGGTGCAATTTTGCTCTTCTCTAGAGTTGCTTTGTTGTGCATTTCTACTGATTTTGATCTTGAAAAACGTCTAAGCCATTGTACTTCTCATCCCATCCAAAATGCCTCATTTTTCTGATGAAATAGATTTGTTTAAAGCTTGAGTCAAACAACAGTGGTTTCAGGAAACAGTGTCTCAAAGTGTGAATTGAGAGGGAGGATGTTTAATGTACACTCTCCTATTAAACATGCTCCTCAGAACCTTGCTGTTACCCACATGCAGTGTAAACAAATATTTGATATTGACCACTTTTTCTTTATTCATCATCCTTGCTCCTATAATGCTTCCTTGGCTTCTAGCAAAAAAAGTCTTTAAAAAAATGTTGTGGGTGTATACAGAAGTGGTGGGCTTTTTGTCTTGTTTCCGAGTTACTGAGCGTACCTATCTGCTGATCCTTAGACAGCTGAGCCTTTTCTCTGAACAGCTGTCATAGGACAGTTCATGACTTGCAGAATGGTTAGAGTCTTTTAGCTTTATTCTGGACTTGAAGAGCTTGCTTCCCCCCCCCCCCCCCCCCCCCCCCTTCTTTTTT
>WTSP01002136.1:0-53130 GCA_025331215.1 Actenoides lindsayi
CACAAAAAAGATATTGAGTTGCTGGAGAGAATTCAGAGAAGGGCAACCAAGCTGGTGAAGGGTCTGGAGAACAAGTCTTGTGAGAAGAGTCTGAGGGAATTGGGATTGTTTAGTTTGGAGAAGAGGAGGCTGAGGGAAGATGTCATCACTCTCTACAACTGCCTGAAGGGAGGCTGTAGTTAGGTGGGTGTGGCCTCTTCTCTCAAGTTGCACCAGGTGAGGTTTAGATTAGATATTAGGAAGAATTTCTTTACTGAAAGAGTAGTCAGGTGCTGGAACAGGCTGCTCAGGGAGGTGGTAGTGTCACCGTCCCTGGAGGTATTAAAAAAAAGTGTAGATGAGGCACTTCAGGACATGATCTAGTGGTATGGTGAGGTGGTGGTTTTTTGTGGGTTTTTTTATTTGTTTGTTTTTGTTTGATTGTTTTTTGTTTTGTTTGGTTGGGGTTTTTTGTTCAGTTTTGTTTTCATTGACCGTTGGACACAGTAATCTTAGAGGTCTTTTCCAACCATGACAGTTCTGTGATTCTGTGTGATTTGAAGTGAAAGAATCCCTCCAAAGGAGCTGATGCATAAGTTTGTTTTAATGCATGGTTTGGTAGCAAAAGTTTTCAGTGCAACTATCAAATTGAGTATAGTAGAACAACTAGAAAACAGCAGGTGTAGCATGTGATTCAAACCTATGAGCGAAAATCACTAGTTTGACCGCAGCAGTTTGCAAAAATTTAGAACAAATCTTGAAGTCATAGAGTAAGATGTCTATGGGTTTACTCATAGAAGAATGCATTAGTTTAAGCATAATTGAGATAATGGGGAGATGGGACCCTGTATTATAGGAAAGTCCAGAGGATATAAAACATCGGATAACTCAGGAAAGCCCACCTGCAAGGTCATTATATCATTGCTGAAGGGCCTGTCATCTTAGACTCGAGTCATGTCAGACCGGCAGATGCTGCTCCCCATTCTTTGCTCGAAGGAGAAGAGACCTGTGTAAACCAAGAGCAAGTGTTAGCACAAGAAAAAATTGGAGTTGTTATGAATACATTTAGTGCAGATGAATATATATAACATACATATAATTTTATAATATATATAAATATATATATAATATTTATTACTAAATTAGCTGTTGTGCATAGCATCTAAATGTCTCTCTGAATTCTTTCTAGTTCATGACTGAACTGCAAATATCTACTATAGTGACTTAAATTTTTTCTTTTTTTTTTCTTTTTTTTTTTCTGACTTAGAAATGTCATATGTTCTCATTTTCTACCTGCTATGGAAACTTTGCTTTAGATGGATAGTTTACATTTAAAGGTTTTGGAGCTCAAAAGACCTGTTTATGGTTTAGCATACATATATACAATAAAATGAAAGATGGAAGTGTGGGTTACGATGTTTCGTTTTATTGTGCATGCTATGTTAAAATATAAACATAAAATGAATGAAAGTGGGGAAGTGTCGTCGTTTTGTGTCTTCTATCACAAAGTTGTACTGCACCACTTGTACAGGCAGTGTGCCAGGCACAGGGAATGAAGTGAAGGGGTAGAAGACTTGCATGTAGCAGTCTGAGGTCCATAGTGATGGGTAGAAAACCGGCTATGTGTTTATACTTGGAGTTTCAATACCTCCATGCCTTCAGTTTTCTGTATTATAACACAATTTCCATTTTGAATGTGAGAACTGTGTTGGTAGATGGTAATTCCCTCCTTGATTCAACCTCCTGGTATTTATTGCCTTGATGAATCATTACTTGATGTAATGAATGGTTTAAATAGCCAAAGTATAACACACTGGATTCGGCAGTGTGTCACTGCTAATAGTTAGGTACCCAACTCTTCAGTATTGTCAGTAGGATTTGCTAACCTAAAGGCTTGATGGAACAAGGAAACAAAGGTTTCCAGCTACTTATGCCTTGTGCCTAATTATCATTCATTTATCCTGCCATAAAAGTAATTCTTTACCTGCTTTCTGATTGCTTCATGTCTGCTTTTACAGCCTTTGGGAATGAATTGAAATATTTGTTCTCTAATGTGTTACATCCTTAAAATAACTGATCCAGTCAACAATTTGTATTTTATTACCTAAATGATCTAACAACCACCATATTATAAATGGAAAAATGGTTAAGTTAGAGTTCAGCTATGTTTGCTAAAGTCAGCAGAAAACCACTTCTACTTTTAGCAGATTACCCTGCAGTTTGAGACTTCCATCCTTCTGACTACAACTAGGAATTAAACACTTATTCATAGGTACTTTCAATACAAACACATAAATATGTAAATAAATAAAAAAAACTATAAATGCAAAATATTAAGAACTAAAATGATTTTTTTTTTGTGCTGTTGATCTGATAATGCAGTTCTTTTGTTTTCATACTAGACATACATTTTAAATAGCTGTGACTGATGCTATGGGTTGCCCTTCGCTTTATATCCCAAGCCTGCACTGAACATATGACACTGATCTTTGGTGCATCTGGCAGTCAGCTGAAGATGTGCTCCAATTTATAAAACTCCAGTGATGCAATAAAAGCTTGAGAATTGATGGACTTGTTACCTGTGCAGCTTAATATAAAACAAATTTTTTGTTTTAGATTTGTCATACAATAGATTCAGTTAATTTTAAAGACATCTCAAACCTTAACATTAGCATTTCTGAGAAAGTCTCAGATAAGCTTTTGATTGTACAAAGTTGGAAACAAAGTTACAAAGAATAAGCAGAAAACCAATAGTACACATACTTGGAATATATCTGACTAGTTCTCTGTGCTTTGTAGAATTTCTTGGAGACATACTCTAGTTATAAAGTCTTCATCTTTATTCCCAAGGCCTCCCAGAATCAGCCTTTAAAGTTAACCTGGCATCTGGCTATACAACCTTGACATGAAAGGCAGCTTGGCTTTAGGAGCTCTCCCTCTGCCCCTTTTCTATCTTTTGTTTGTTTCCTGCCTCAATTTCTTCAAAGTCTGTTCTCCCACAAAATGTAGTCTAAATAAACAGAACTTCTTTAGCATATGTAGCTGCTTACTATTGCATTTTCCCTTCCTTGTTTGTCATAGCCCGTTTCTTCCTTCTCCCCATTTAATGTGAATTCCACTGGATGTGGCGTTGAGCTATTCCTTGAAAAACATTCAGAGCCTACTTAGGAATGTAAGGGAAGCATTTTAATGCTTTGAGACTTATGGTGCTGTATAAATTGTCTTTTATAAACCATTCTGTATCCTTATGTGCTATTTAGACCCACATTGTAGTTAATTCTCAACTCATTAGAGATCACACGGGATTTATTAATAGCATTGATTCTAGCCTTCACATTTAAAGCATATTTTCCCAAACCATTTCTAATTACCTCTTCCTGTAAATTCCTAAATAGTCATGACAAACTTAATAAGCAACCCTAAGCATCTATTGAACTGTGTATAGTTTTCAATGAACTATGAAAATACTGCTTCTTTTTGACATGTTAAAAACACTCCCCTGTTTTCTGAACTTGGGCTGATCCTGAACCCAGATTCTGTTTTGAAAAGTGACTGGTACGTTAGGCAAGGGTTCTCAGTGCCTTTGTTTATTTTGCATGCATAGATGAGATTATTTTAAGACTTTGTAGAGCATGACCTTATAAACACAAGGTAGTCTGAAGCATATTTTAGCTCTTTATATAACTGCTGACACTACTATTTCTTGACATCTTCCTGTTCTAGTGGCATTTTGCTGTCTGTTTCTAAGATGACATGATAATGCAAAGTAAAAATTTTAGTATATTCTTATAAAGACTTTGCTTCTCCTGCTGCACCATCCTATTTCTGTACAGTCCCTGTTGAGGTATTCCTATTTATCTTGTCTGATAGCTGTTTTATTTTCCTATTATGTTTTCCTAATCAACTTGCATATAAAATATCGAGATGCCTTCTCAGTTTAAATACTTGTCTTTTCATTAATAGCGGTGCCTCATCTGCTACCCAGTTCTACTTGTGTTTTTTTACATTTTGGTTTTATAATTTGGTGAGGCCTGCAAAATCAGTAGAGCTATTTACAACCTATTTTGTATAATTTTTGCTGGGATTGATTGCTTATATGGGAAAGAATGTATGGAGACTGTTTTTGAAAATAATTGGTTTAGCAAGTTAAATGTGTTTGGTAGTGAACTGACCAAAATAATCATGCTGATCTGGGTTACAGGCTCTTAAGCACTTGAATCTAGGTTTGCATTCTGGCATATAAAGCTGAATTTCAGCTTTTCAGTTTATAGTTTGAGCAGTTCTGTGTCCTTTTATAGTACACACAGAAATTTAGAAAAATGCTTTGTAGTTTTAACAAATAGGATACAGAGGAATATTCCTATTACAAATGTATGCAGTTCACAGCCAGCTCTCATGCTGATTACAGTTTTTCATGAAAATGTTCACAGTTTGTTAATTTTATCACTTGTCCTAGTATGAGTTACAAAAAAAAAATAAATAAAATTAAGTGAATGAATGAAACAATTTTAAAAATACACAGGCTTATTGGGTTTTTTTTCCCATTAAGGCACATCTTTATTCATATAATCTATATGTGTTGTTTCATTTCCATGCCACTTCCATAACTGAATATTTTAAAATTTAAACTGTTTTGGTCTTGGTTTTCTTCTGTAGAAGACCCAAAGAGATGTTAGCTTCAATCTTGATTAAATTCTTTGTGTACAATTATACTATTTTTAATCTGATGTCACATTTATCAAAATTTGCCTGAGCAGACAAGCATTTCCATATCATAACAATAACCGTAATAGGAAAGTGTCTTGGTATAGTACAGAGGCTGTGATGGCACAAAACTAATAGATATGGAATATCAGAGCTATTTCCTGAGTTAAATGCCATCTTCTCAAACCTGAAGGCAGCAAAAAGCAAGGAAACATAGTCATCTGGGAAAATTGTTATCCGCATCAATGACATCTGGCTTGGCATTTAGTGGCCTCCATATTATTAAATGCTTTGCTGTATTATGCATAGGGTTCATTAGTACAAATTAGGTTCTGTTCACACTACAGTAGGTAATCAATTATATTGGGTATAAAATGCCTTCTCATAAATCTGAATTACATTTTTCTTGGAGTGCAGACCAGTGTTTCGACTGCTACAGACTGTCAAGACTTCAAGAGAGCTGACTGAAGTCTGTAGCTTTGCGCCAGATGAGATTTTAGTTCTTCGTTCCCCCTGTGTTTGGGTTTGTGCCTGGTGGTATATCAGGTGCAAATTTAACTGTAACAGTGCAGCCTTGAACTTCTAAGGGGTGGTAAATTTGTCAAGTTACCCCAACATTGGAAGGAGTTTAGAAGAGATCCAGTGTGGGAATCTGGAATGTACATTTTATTCCAGGTTTTGATTGTCCTGTTGGTTGGTTGCCACTTCACACTCAACCAGAACAGGTGACACAGGGGCAAGGCTGTAAATTGTGTAGAAGACTGTATAGCTGTCTGGTGTGTGCCATTACATGTCAGCTGTGGACAGCTTGAACTTTACTAACAGTTACATACATCTAGCTAAATGTAATCTAATAGGCAGCTGGTGATCAAACATTCTAACAGATAAATTTAGTTGAATAAACCTAACTTTTTTGTGTATTGGTTCCTTCTGTAATGTATAGTGTTTTCTGAACTGAATTCAGAGAAGACCTTCAATTGAACTCAGTAGTCCTAATTTACCACAACACAAATTTTTACCATAAATCTTTTAAATTAGCAACCTTGTTGATACTTTGAGCAAGGAAGCTAAGAAACAAATGCATGTTAAAAGTTGAGGTGTCCTTTCATCACCTAAAAGAGGAGTATGACAAAAGTTTACCTGAAGTATTTGTCTCCTGAAACCCACCGAATTTCTCATTTTGCACAAAGGTGTTTGGGACTTTTGTCATTGGTACTTATTTGTGGGTTTCAACATTCTATTTAATTTTTATTTACCTGCTCATAATTGCTTTTAATTTCCTGTAGCTAATAAATATTTCTTCAGAAAACACTATTACTAATTAAAACCCCAGCATTAGTTTGACTATCGTGATATATATACATGGTACTTCTGCTATACGTATTTTAAAGCTTCTATGTATTTTCTAGTACAGTCTTTGTGCTTGCATTGCATCTACAGTACAGAGTGTAATTACTTTCAGTGCAGTTCTGGGAAAACAATACTCATGATAATTTGGTCTCAGTGCTACACGTTTCTTTTAAAAGCCACTTCACTGGTTTTAATGGCCAGCAGTTTTTGATCATGCAGCTAATGACAAGCTTCAGGTTATTTTTGGCTTAGCCTTCAAGCTTCACATACCTGAAGTCTCTAAGGTCTCTCATTGCCATCTGAGAAACATAAGTCCTAACTTGCAGCATTAGTTCTGTTTCCTGCTGACCCTGAAATTCTGATTTATGTCTTTTTTGTGGATTGACAATTGCAATTCTCTTTCCTTGCTTACCTAATTCTATTGGAAATAAACTCCAACTGGTGGGAAGATATGCTACAAAAGTAACTTCCAAACTTGAGTTTGTCAGCACGTTACTCCTGCACTTGCAGTGCTACAATGGTTTTGAGCCAAATACTGTACTGATCTCAAGGTTTTGTTGCTTAAGTTTTTTTTACGGTTGTGCATCTGATAGGTTGGTACATTTTAGGAAATTAAGATCATAAGGATTAGTTTATCTTAATGAATATGCACCTGTTTGTTGACAATAATTACATGTTATGGCAAATCTGGCATGTATTTTTATAGCACACCTCGTTATAATATCTCACTGCTTACTTGCATCTATCTACAATATATTTAGAGACACAAAATATAGTCAAATTTTGCTGTAATTGAAAAATATTCAGAAGGTACATTTTTTTTCTGTTGGGTAGAATCTACCTCATCTGCTTAGAATTATTCCATTGGTCCTTCATTTTTCCCAAATCTTCAGTGAAACTTTGATATTAGAAAGCAGATATCTGTCTTTTGGGATAAAGTTTTAGCAGGAAGCACTGTTGACTTCCGTGTTAGATGTTGTTATTAAAAATTAATTTGTAAAAACAGCATCACACTCAACATATATTTCCTAAAAGCACTGTCTTCTTTTCATAGACAGAAGTGTACAAATACAATTTCACTGTTTGGTCAGTCATTGAAAGGACAATTAATATGCCATTTAAATTTTGCTGATGTCGTAAAAGAAGTTTTATTATGTATTATCAGTAAATCAAGGACTCAGTATTGTTTCTTTTTCTGCAGATACAAAACAACACAATTTTCTTCCTTTGTTTTCCTACAAATAAATTTTGTAGGATTTCTACTTAGACTTTTTTTTTTCCCCTTGATCTTCAGTCAAGTTTTCATTGCCAGATGCTATAAAGCCAAACCAAGTATGAATGCAAAGGGATAAACATATGTGTGGAAATGATTAAAGCTGGAAAACACTAGTAATTAGATATTGAACATTTCTTCTGTGATATGCTGGTTTGAATCCAGACTAGGATGGCAACAATCAGAAGTCCTTAAAAATAAATAAAAAGTTGCAGTAAGTATGCTAGTGTAGGTTAAAGTATTTGTCTTAAAAGAGCTACCCTTTAATAAATTAAATAAAATTAAACACAGTGGCTTTACAATAATGTAGTTAAAAATTTAGAAACAAATCTTACCTTGAGGACTTAATCCCTTTCATTTAAAATAAATATTGCAAGGTTTCTCAGTCTGTTCTATGAATCTTATTTACATTTGTATTAAATGAACAATTGTCTGCTCTATCTTTAAGTACATTGTTTTGAGGGACAAAGTGTGAAATTCAAATTATAAATGGCATTGTTACCTATATTTCCAAAACTCATGCTGCTTGTCTTTGAGTGGCGGTCTGATATTCCATGAAGCTCTGTATGTAGAAATCTCTCATCTCATGAAACACTTAAGAGGGGAATTATTGTGCAGGAAAAAGCCATTAAAAAAAATCAGAAAGGAAATAGAAAGTCAGTTCAATATTTTTATACTGTATACTACTTAGAGTCTCAAATATTCTAGAAATGTAGCTATTCACTGTGGTAGTTTATGTGCAAAATCGATGTAGGATTCTGTTGCATGCCCTTTGGAGAAGTTCTGAGGCTTGGAAACAAGGTATTTATCTCTCATCAGCTGCTGCTGCTTTATGGTTGGGATGAAGAAGGAAATCAACTGAGACTGTAACTTTGATGTTGGAGTTAGATGGGATATGTTTAATCTGGACATCAGCGGTCTGGAGAGGAAGTTCTAGAGTTCCAAATGTTGTAGTGGTTATGGATTGTACTTCTGCAAAACACTGAACTCTTGCATCGACACCTGGTTTTCTTTTGATGTACTGTGTCAGCTCTCTGTTTTCAGGTAGGAAGTCTCTGGAGCTGATTTCAAGATCTCTTAGAAAGGAATTGGCTGGAACCAGTCCTTGTTCATCTATCTACAATAAAACAGTGTTTTGATTGTTGCTTTACTTAAAGAATGGAGGAGTGGAAGAAACAAGGAGTGTTTACGTTGCATTAAATATTTTCATGATGCCTCAGATGTTGAGAAATTCCTGATAGGCATGAAACACCTCTGGCATAACTGGTTGGAAAACAAACAGAACACTATGTAGGACATGGCAAGCAGTGTGGTTTGTTTTCAGGCTTATAACTATATTTTGAATTGTATATGAGATGCAACATAAATTTATCAGGGCTTTAGTGCTGTTTGATGCTGACAGGCACAGCTGAGGTTTAGGTAGCAATTAACTTCTAAAGGAATTGAATTCTACTATCATTTATGCTTTTAAAAGCCTTCTTTTATGTAATTGAATGTTGTGAGCAGACAGTATCGAGCTTGGACAATATGGATGCGGACTCAAGGATTTTTTTTCATTGTTAACCTATTGTTTTTGTTTAGAGTAATTTCAGTGGCTTTTGGGTTGGATTCTTTTGTTGTTTTTTTTTTTTTTAATGTGATTGTTTTGTTTGGTTGTGTTTTTTATACAGTCATTTCCATTAGATGGTTAGCCATCCAACATAGGGAAACAGGTGTAAATCTCCTCTGTGCGAGCATTATGTGCAAAGGTGGTGCGAATGTTAAAAGGAAATGCTGTTTCTGAGACCCAGCTTAGAGTTCATGCAATGCTGAACCATCTTCTTACCATTTATTTGTCTAGTAGTCTTGAAAGTGCCAGCAATCTAAGTGGATTTGATCTCACTTTCATTATGACCTTATTTGATGACTGTCAAACCCAAGAATATCCAAGTGCTCCATCTGTATTTATCAGTCGTATACTCTGGATGAATGCTGTGAAGCTGCAAGGTAAATACTGACAAGTCTATAAACTTTAAGTGCTACCTTAATTTTGCGGGATTCAGTAGTTAAGGCTTTTTCAGTCAAAACTTCTTTCAGCTGCAGTGTTTTAATGTTACAGGATTAATGCAAACAGCATATTCATGTATTTGATGTTGTGGAGTTGATACTTCAGCAAAGCAATTTGATTTCAGTGTACATTTAGAGTTGAGACATTCCTCTTGTATACAGGTGTGCAAGGGGAAGTGAAATCGTAGGAGGCATAGCTACCCTGGGAGCATGCCATAAGCCGGTTATCACTGTGAGGCACTCAAAGATGGCTGGATGGTAGCTGCTGCAGAATGGACTTTGTAAGGGTGGAATTGTCCTGGTTTCAGCTGGGACAGAGTTCATTTTCATGCTAGTAGCTCGTACAGTACTGTCTTTTCGATTTAATATTAGAATAATATTGAGAACACTGATGATTTAGTTATTGCTAAGTAGTGCTTATTCTAAGTCAAAGATTTTTCTGTCTCCCATGCTCTGCACGTGAGCAGGTGCACAACAAGCTGGGAGGGAGCATGGCCAGAACTGCTGACCTGAACTAGCCAAAGGGATATCCCATACCATAGGATGTCATACTCAGTATAAAAACAGGGTGGAGTTGGCCAGGAGGGGCTGATTGCCACCTGGTGACTGGCTGGGTGAGTGGGTGGTGAGCATTTGCATTATGCATCACTTGTATTTCTTGGGTCTTACTTGTCTCTTTTTTTGTGTGTGTCTTTTCCTTATTTATTTATTTCAATTATTAAACTCTTCTTATTTCAACCTACAAGTTTTACTTTTTAAAATCTTTCTGATTCTCCTCCCCATCCCACCAGGATGGCAGGAGTGAGCAAGCGGCTGTGTGTTGCTCAGTTGCTTAGTTGTGGTGTTAAACCACAAAAGGAATGAGGCATATTTTGTTTGTGACCAGAATTGTTCCCATGTCATATGTAAAACTACTTAAATCTTTATGATCACTGGTTATTATTCTTCAGATTTATACTAAAATCAGTGCCCTTTTTGGCTTCACTTTTTAAGGAGATAGGACCGTAAGTCGCCCATTGATAGACTGTATCATTCACAGTGGGGGCTTCTCACACAGTTCCAAAGCCTTGGAAAGCTATCCTATCTCAGCAATTCTTTACCTAGTAAGTTGGGGTAGTAGGAAGAAAACTGTTATTTAATGTTCAAATACATTGTCTCCTTGAAGCACTCAGCACATGCAAATTATATAAAGAACAATTCTGAATTCTTGCTACTGTCATGAATCTCCAAGCTTCTATAATAAATGTTGTTGTCACATTATATGGGTTAAATGACTAATGATGGAAGTCTGTTCTTATTCATGCAAGCAGGTGCTGAAAAGTGTGTTGTCCTAAAATATACCTTCCTGTCTGTAGTGCTGACAACCATGAAATGATGGAATCAAGTTCCTGTCCTTCAGTGTTGCTTACAGTGAAAACTGTCACACAGTTTTTAGAAAAGCCTGTCAAAAAAAGAGCCATACTTCTGGTACAATGTGGACAACACATACTTTAAAATGTCTTGCACTGTGGACAGTGTTAAATGCTGTACCTTAATGACCTTTTACATACCATTTCACTTTCCACCCTTGATTTATTTTTTAAATTATTGGCCATTGGAGGGCAATTTAAAAAAAAAAATAATAAAAAAGGAATCGGTAAGCCCAGATGTTACAGTAATTTGTATACTGTCTTGCCTGTGGAATGAACTGAACGGTTAGAAAGAATCTTTTTCTTCAGTTTTCCTTTTAAATAAAATTAAAGTATGGAAACTTTCAGGCGTCTCTGTCAAGCTTGCCATCAGGTACACTTTGACCCTTATATGTTGTCTGTATTGTTTATGTGAAGAGGCTGTGGTGACATACATTTCTATCCTTGAGTACTGAACCTCTAGAGAAGTATGTGAATTGTGAATGTGGCTAGACTGTAAAACTGAAATCCAGAGATAAAATGACACTTCTTACTGTGCTGCTATCTTTATCCATGCAGCTCTTTATTTCTTCTATATAATATTTATTTAAGAATTGATCCAGCAAAATATGTTCTGACTCCTCCTTGTGCTGATGCACTGCTTTGTCAAATTCATTAAAACTGAGTTGTGCAATGCTATTTAGAAACCATCGTTTTCTGAAAATATTGACATTATGCTGAGAACTGCAAACATAACTGATGAGATAGTCTCTGTCCTAGTAAGTTTTCAGTCTAGAGCTGATGTAGGTATAATGAGCAAATACCTAATTGGGGTAGAAGATAAAGAGGTTATTTTAGCTGTATTCAGTATGTTACAAACAGAATTTAGCAATAAGAGGGAAAAACAGTTGAGTTCAATAATTTAATCATGGTTCATTGAAAGTATATTAAAATATACTTTCCTGTCTGTACGTCAGTATCAGCTACCAATGCTTAGTACTAAACACAAGTTGATACCTCATTAAGCATAAAGCTTTTTTACATTCATAAATTACCATCTCAGACTGTGTCTTTATAGCAAGCAAAGAAATGACAAAGGAATGGTTTTTCTTCCATAGTAAAGATTTAACAGCACAGAGTGGAAAATTAGAAATTTTGAAATTAGCTTTTGCAATCTTTTGCAGAGCTAGGAAGGTTTCTTTGTGTAACTTGTGTAACTTGTGTAACTTTGTGTAACTTTGAGCTCCCTGGTGGCAAATAGAAACAGGAGTGGGACCTGAAAAATGGAGTCTTGTTAAAATGCAAAGTGCCAGAAGCTCCTGGACACCGAGGATTCCCCTGATATTAACAACTCTGGATATGTGACCCTTATGTCTATTCATTTTAAGGAATATCAGTTCTGTGCTTCAGCAGAGTTAATATGTTTTGAAAGGTTGACGTAAAAGATGCTCTGAGCTTGCAACTGCACATCCAACATACCAAACTGAACAAACAAAAAATCTTTTCACACAGCGTACTCAGAAGTAGGATGTTAGAGCAATTAGCTAATATTTGTACAGTATGTTGAAAAACTATAAAATTATAAAACCTTAATGTGGATGCTCTCAAGTAGGCCCTGTGTCTGTAACTAGTGAATAACATGTACTCATTTTATATGTAATTGATTATTAATTTATATTAAATGAATATCTGGATATTTGTTTATTTTGTCAATTTGTTAAGCTAAATTTATTTAGCCTTGGCAATGCTAGAAATTAGATTACTCAATTGGATTACTTAACAGATATCAATACGCATTTTTTAGCAATTAACATTTATAGACATAATATACCACTATCTTTTAAATTTTTAATTAACTGTTTAAACATTGCTTAGAAGTTTAAAGTTGTTGAGATTATAATTACATTATTGCCTATGCAATTTTGAGTTAATTATACTGAATTTCTATAGATGTGATAAACTTTAAAATGTATCCCCTTAACAATCTATTGGTATTAAATTACTTTCAATTAGTTTTTATTAAAACCAAATTAGAGTCTCGTTTAGACACAGGAAAAGCAGTACATAATCTCAGACTTCAATCATGATTTCTTCCACACTTATTGATTTTCAAATGTGTAGCTGCTCAGTTGCTGGACATGGTTTTAAAATTAAAATAAACCTGAAAAACACAAAGCTATTTAGAGTGATGGTCTTCAAAGGTGCAATGCCTAATACTGCTTCCAAAAAAATTTGTGCAAGTGTCGTTGATTTGTGTGGTTGGGATAAGGCCAGAGTTTGAGGTGCTTCTTTAAGAGGGTGACATGTTCAACTGTCCAGCTGAAGCGCTTCTACAGAATGTGTGTAGCATGTGCAACAAACAGGAGGAGTTGGAAGCTACTTTGATGCTGGAAGGCCACAACATTGTGGCCATTACTGAAATTTGGTGGGATGAATCTTATGGCTGGAGTGTGGCTATTGATGGCTACAAGCTGTTCAGAAGGGACAGGAGGGGAAGGAGGGGCGGATGTGTTGCCCTGTTTACTAAATAGTGGATAGAACATGAACAGATGTCTCTAAAGAATAGCCATAAGCATGTTGAAAGCTTAGGCGTAGGAATTAGGGATTAAGGCAACAAGGAGAACCTTGTGGTCGGAGTCAGGCCACCTGATCTAGGGGAACCTACTGATGAAGCATTTGCACTCCAGCTACAGGAGGCATCGCACTCACAGAGACTGGTGAAATTCTCAGTATTAAGGGACACAAGTCAGACAAAGAGCATAGTCGGGACCCTGAATTTCAGGAAAGCAAACTTCCAGCTCCTCAAGGAGGTAGTCAAGAGGACACCATGGAAAATGGTCCTCAGGGAGAAGGGAGCAGGAAGAGAGCTGGCAGATCTTTAAAGATGCTTTCCACAGAGCACAAGTGCTCTTCATCCCCAGGTGTAAACAAACAAACAAGGAAGGGAAGAGTCCAGCATGGCTGAGTCAAGACTTGCTGGTCAAACCAGAAGGCAAAAAGGAGCTGCACAGGTAGTGGAAGCAGAGACAGGTATCTTGGGAAGAGTACAGAGATGTTGCCTGATTGTATGGGGATGAGATCAGGAAGGCCGGGGCATGGCTGGAGCTGAACTTGGCAAGGAGTGCAAAGAATAACAAGAGGGGCTTCTACAGGTACGTCAACAAGAACAGGAAGGTTAAAGAAAATGTGCACCACCCCCGCCCCGAATGGCAAGCTAGTAACAACAGATGAGGAGAAGGCTAAGGTTCTCAACAACTTTTTTTCCTTGGTCTTCACTGGCAACCTCTCTCACCACACCTCCCAAGGTCAAAGGTCACAAGGTGGAGACCAGGGGGACAAAGTCCCTCGCACTGTCAGTGAAGGTTTGCAACTACCTGTGGAACCTAAGCATACACAAGTCTATGGGACCAGATAAAATACATCTCAGAGTCCCGAGAGAATTGGCTGATGTAGTTGCAAAGCCACTCTCCATTATATTCAAAAAGCAAATTCTCCTTGAAGCTCTGATAAGGCACATGGAGGACAGGGAGATGATCAGAGACAGCATGGCTTCACTAAGAGCAAGTCCTGC
Organism: Actenoides lindsayi; assembly: GCA_025331215.1. Classification (NCBI taxonomy): domain Eukaryota; kingdom Metazoa; phylum Chordata; class Aves; order Coraciiformes; family Alcedinidae; genus Actenoides; species Actenoides lindsayi. The sequence continues at coordinate 14,312 of WTSP01002136.1, forward strand.
CTGACCAACCTAGTGGCTTTCTACAATGGAGTGACTACATCAGTGGACAAGGGAAGAGCTATGGATGTCATCTGTATGGACTTCTGCAAAACCTTTGACATATCTCACCAAGTTGGAGAGATATGGATTTGATGGGTGGACTGTTCAGTGGATAAGGAATTGACTGGATGGTCACACCCAGAGTATAGTGGTCAATGACTCAAAGTCCAGATGGAGAACGTTGACAAATTTTCATCACTGAGATAGACAGCGGGACAATAGTCATCATTAATACAGGCTGGGGGATGAGGTGATAGAAAGCAGGCCTGCAGAAAAGGACTTGGGGGTTCTGGTGGACAAGGAGCTGGACATGAGTAACGATGTACACTTGCAGCCCAAATACTAATTGCATCCTGGGCTGCATCAAAAGAAGCGTGGTTAGCAGATCGAGAGACGCGATTCTGCCACATTGCTCTGCTCTGGTGAGACCCCACCTGGAGTACTGCATCCAGTTCTGGAGCCTTCAACACAGGAAGGACATGGACCTGATAGAATGTGTCCAGAGGAAGGCCACTCGTTTTAAACTAGAGGTGGGTAGATTCAGATTAGGCATTAGGAAGAAGTTCTTTACTATCTGGGTAATGGAACACTGGAACAGGTTGCCCAGGGAAGTGGTGGAGACCCCATTCCTAGAGACATTCAAGGCTAGATGAGGCTCTGAGCAACCTGATCTAGTTGAGGACGTCCCTGCTTACTGCAGGGGGATTGGACTGGATGACCTTTGGAGGTCTATTCCAACCTGGGACATTCTATGATTCTATGATCTTTTTGTGCAAAGTGTTATAGTCCCATTAATCTCAATAACTTTCTACCCTGTAATTATGGACATTTCTCTAAACTCAAAGGAAAATGTTGTATTTTATAGAGGTACAGTATGTGGTTGATATACACATACTTACTCAACAGGAGTCAAAATTAATCTTGTAGGCTCAGGGCTTTAAAGAAGCTTGCTTTCAGCTAGTGATTCCCAGATTAGTTACAGTTTAGATGCTTAAAAACTCTAACATTTGATAATAAAATACATTTAATCTGATATCAGAAAATATAATACACTACTTCCTATATCATATTTTTGCAATTTATGACCCTCTTTGTCATGTAGTCTTTACTTTTTTTTAAATTTTGCTTTCCAGCTCAGCCTTCTTAATTTTGTGCATACCCTATTTCCTTTCCAGTGTTAGAGTAGATGTACTTCATATATTGTCAAGTTTTATAGAACTGTGTATTGAGTTTATTTAGTCTTGTAGTAGTACAATAATAACCCCCAAATGAAGTCTTAAAAATGTAAGCAAGCCATGCAAATAAAGATAGGATTAACACATTAGGATGTTTACTAGAGATCATGAGATAATGCGAAGCAGGGGAGTACTGCCTCATAGAACTCAAAATTTGGGTTCCTCATTTTTTTGCTAAACTTAAACTTGTTTGCTCAGGGAATACAAAGATTTTGTTTAAATACTAGGAGAAGGAATTATGACCTCTAGAATGCCAGGATTTGCTACTAAATATGTGTGAACTTGAGCAAAGATACTGTTATAGAAGGTGGTTGTAACAGCCACTGTGAAGCATATATGATCTAGAGAGAATGACAGACATTGTGCGTGTCAATCAGGATTAATGAAAGCAGAAGCTGAAGTGGGTAATTGTGGAAAGATGGCTGGAGACTACTACAGTCACCATCAGAGATGGCTTTTGTAGGTGATGCTTTATGTGGGTCACTGTGTCTGAGCAAGAACAAAAACATAGAATGCTTAGCAGAAAGAGAAGCCACTGGCTGAGAAGATGGCTTTGAAATTTGGGTGCTATTAGTACACCTGAATGTATCATCCTTGTAGGAAGCTGAGTGCACCAGTAGCCTATTATGTAAATAACCAGCTTCCGCTCTTGAAAATATTGGCAAATGGCTCAGAACAAAGGACAAGAATAATAAACAAGAGTCCAGACTCCTAATTCTCTATTTAAAGTTTCTGAATGTACGCTTTTAACAGGTGTTTACCAAAGTCCTGAGCAACCATTGATTTCATGAAAATATATAGTGAAGGGATTTTTAGTGCTAGTCACATACCCAAGATGGAAGTAGATACAAGGTGGGATTTATTTTGGATGCAGAGGTATTGGGCAGGTACCTGTCTAGATTGGAAATCAATTTGGCTTGATGTCAGCCTTCTTTAAACACTATCTCTGCATCGTTTGGCTCTAAAGTGCCTTTGAAAAAGTAAGCATAGCCAGTTAATTTGAAAATGAAACCATTAGGGTAAGTGACATGTCTGCCTCTCAGTAACCTGGCAAGAGAGAGAACAAGCCCTAGAAAGAAGGGTGAGGAGTACATTTGGACAGTTGGTGGAACTGGGGCAGCTCCTTTGATGACTGCTGGATTGCTCTAATTGTATTGTAAAGCCAGATCTTTGGTTAAAAGCCCTAAGGCAATAGTTATTTTTCTTGGATTGCTTTGAAAGCATATAAGGATAGTTGTATTTGTCCTTGTCTATTTGTTTATACTGAAGTGTATATATACATATATATACACACACACAGAGGCATTCTAGTTGTTCCAGGATTTCCTTGCCTTCAGCACTGGCCAAAAGTGGAAGTTTCTGTCTTCATGCGGTTTTATAGTTTGCGTTACTTCTGTTATAATTCTTTAATATTAGACATGCTGGTTAGCATAACAATGGACAAATAAAATCTCTCTTTGACCTGAGTTTTGTGAGCATTACCTACTTCACAAGTATGTGAAATTTGATTTGATACTTTTTCTTATGGTTTTAGACATCATAATTTGAATTGTTTTATTGCTGTGCTAAAACATTTAAAGGAAGTAAATGCATATCGTATGAATGGTTGGTGTTATGTGTATTGGAAGGAACCTAACATTCTGCATGTGACTGAGACTGCACATATTTTAAAATTAAAAGCTGGTGACTCTGCAATGATAACTTTAGTCTACAAGTTGTCTTCAAGAAGTACTAATAATGACAATATTATATTGTGTGAGAGAGTAAACTAAAATGTCCCTATAGACACGTTTCCCTTCAGTCATTAAGAAGAAAATGACTATACTCTTTATTTAGAATAATGAGAGCTAATACTGGTTGTCATTAGAGTATGCTACAATAAAATGTTAATAAGAAGCAGCTTGAGAATACCACACTAATGCAATGCTTTTTTAATCAAATTTTGGAATTGATTGCCTGTGGCAAAAGAAGCAAAATCTTTAATATGATATAATGATTTTTATACCATCTCCAGGGAGAAATGTTATTCCTGTCAACTTCATAACCTCTTTTTTGGATGCAAAGCACAACACTTATTTGTCACAATCATTAAAAGATTGTCTTCTGAACAGATATAGCCATATGAAAAAGTTATTGATATAGATAGTCTGATATTTTTCAAGCTAGAATATTTGAGTAACTGTATGTTCTTTTCTAAAATGTGCCTATAGTGATTATTACTAATCTTAATTCTAAGATACAGTGAAATAAAGATTATTTTCAGGTGTCACTAAAGTATCTGTATTTATTCTGTGATTTCACACTGGTATCTGACACATACCATGTTACTTTACTCTAATCAGAATATAAAACATAAATACCACCTAGAAACAAATAAATATGAAAAATAATTTTGGGAGAGGCGCATAATCTTCTCCTTTTACCTTCAATTCCAACTCTGAGCATACATCAGTTTATTATTTTGCAGACGTAATATGCTTCATAGCTTCTGGTTTTGATCTCACCTAAGCATGTGTATGGGTGCAAAGATAGATCCCTCTCACGTAACGTTTGTGCTTGCAAAGACATACGAGTGTGAAATGTTTTTTGTATTTTTCACCAGCGGGAACACAAAACAGAATAGAAAGCAAAATAAAACTCATTTCAATATGTACAGAGAGAGCATTTCTTATTTCTGCTGATGGCTGCCACATCTTTTCAGTGGGAACAGCTGCTATCTGAATGGCTTCCTCAGCTAAAACAATGTCTATCTAACTTTAAAATTTCATCAGGAAGCTGCTGCTTCATCATTTAGTCGTGTCACACATTTATAGTGTTGTCTTTGTGTGTAGTATTTGAGAAACAAAAATGAAAGATAATTGATGCAGTGTATATTTTGGCACCAGTGAATATAAAGTCACGGTTAGTCATAAAACCTGTAATCTATTGCAAAGGGGAGGAACCAAATTCTCAGTGCTGTGGTAAAACTTTTAGAAATAGAGCAATTAAAAAGTCTGAAAGGAAATATGGCCCCTGTTCAGCAGTAAGTTTCTGTTCATGTTTAAGTGCAAACATATCAGCAATCCTGTTGTAATCCTGGAACTTATTTCCTAGTTAAGCACCCATTCAAGTACGTGTAGCTTGATGTAGCCTAGATGACTACATGCACTTCTCATAAATTCTTATTTAGATGGCAAATTGTTTTCTCTTGCAAATTTCAATATGAAAATCAAATGTAGAAAATGGAAACAAAACAAGTTCCAAAAAATGGGTTAAAAAAATGTATACAGGATGAAGAATAAATCAAACTGTCAATATTTACTGACCATATTAATTCAGCTGAGTTTTGGTGTTTGTTTTTCTTTGCCATAGTGTTTATACCAAAGAAGCCAATAATATTGTTTAATAAGACCCAGTTCTCTGCTTTTGAAATGGAAAACAATGAAATAAATTTATTAATTCAAGCTGTGTAAAAGCCACACTTTACAAAGATCATGTATAGTTTTCTTCATCAAAGCTTCATGTTCTTCTTTACCATCACATTAGTTGTTCACATATTGTTTGGATATGCTAAGTTCCAAAATCTCTTAAAGCACACTAATGTTCAGAGACAGGGCACAAGAAATGCAGTGCTCCTTAATTCATTGAATTGCTGTGTTACGCATGCAACTATATTCTTTACAGATCAATTAGAGAGTGGGATTATTGCACCTAAAAGTGACTCTATTTAAAAATAATAATTGTGCATACAAAACAAGAAAACAATAAGATGCCTGGAAAAGACATAATGGAAAAGACAGATACCTGGTCTGGTGATATCCATTTCTCCTACCATAATGTAAGTGGTAAGCATTGGAAGAATGACCTGTGTAACCACATAATAAAGAACAAAACACACAAAAAAATCCCCAAACAAAACCCAAGCAAACAAAACCCCACAAACAATCAAAAAACAATCAGAAAACCACAAAACAAACCAACCAAACAAAAACAACAACAAAAACCCCTCAAAATTTGTGAGGATGACAGGAATTAAGATGAAGGCCTGTTTCTCAGAATCCCATTTTACATGACCATTCTAACCTTATGAATTATTAGGTTTCCTCATAAGACAAGCAGTTCATGTTTGCTGGCAGGTGGAAAATTTCACAACACCTAAAACAGGCAGAAGTTAGTATCGGAGGTCCTTCCTAGCTTAGGTATATTACTTTGTGCAAAACTCTACTATTGTAACTTGGGTATGTTGTATGAAAAGAGGAAGAAACAAGCACCTCTTCTATACATCATGTGGATGTAATCTCCATCAGTTGTAAAAGGTTGCACCAGTCTGCCGCAATCATGGTTGAAACTACTACTGCCTATATACTGACTGACATTGCAAGCTCTATTTTCCCTTTCCCAGCTGATCCTGACCTTTTGACAGTGATTTCTTCTGTCCAGAATAGCTGAAAAGAACAGTTGTATTTCATGGTCCAAGAAACTAAAATGTCTGGGGTATCCTGAGAAAGACTCCTTAGAGGTTTTGATTTCTGTTTAAAAATAACTTTTTTAGTATATATATGTATTTAAATCAAAGATGGAATCTCACTGTAAAGTCCCTGTTGGAGGCAAATCATAAAAGTCTGGAATTAACAAGTAGGGGTCAGGCCTATTCCATACTTTTCCTCCTTTCCTAAATGGGACCTGAGTTTACAAAATAAAAACTACAGTGCCTTCCTGGGAAAACAGTGGGAATACAAAACCTTTTTTGTACTGAAACTTCAGTGGTGGAGTAACGGTGAAAATTTAAGGACTGCATTTGTAAATGGAAAGGAATACTGGCTGAGCATCTGACAAGCATAAGGCAGCTCTTTGAAGCTGTTCTAGTTAATTGTTATTTTTTAATGCTAATCAATGCCCCTGGTGAGTTAAGGATGCCTCTGAAGCCACAACTCAGGAATTTTGTGTCTGTAAGGAGTTAATTTCCTGTAATTACTGCATTGTTCATGGTTTCATTGTACAGAGGCATCGCTATGGCTGGGAAGTTGAAGAGGAGGGCAGTAGATTGCTTTTGGTTTTGATTTCTTTTACAAGCTTGCCAGACAGAGGCCGTTTCAAGCAGCTGATGGAAGAGAGAGCAGTAATCTGGGAACTGCTACACCAAGAGGGATAAAAACTTTACTGTAGCACATAGCTGCAATTTCAAAGGTTTTGCTGGCATCTAATTGTGGAAAGGTTTCTCCTTTGTTCCAGAGCCCTGTAGACTGCTTTATACCCAGAGGTCAACATGAAGAAATGGCACTTTCTGGTACAAGACAAAAGGAGGATAGGTAGTGTAAGCACATAACTGGCAGGCCAAGGTGTCATCCCACAGCTTTTTTTTTTTGAGCACAGTATGAACAGGAACCAAAGTGAATTTCTTTTCAGATGGAATAATTTTCCAGATTATTTTTTTTAATGTATTTTTAACACCTTAAGTAGATGGCCATTAATGATTTTAAACATTGGATAATGACAGTAACACTGTAAGATCGCAGTGTTATTAACTAAATGTACACAACACCTAATTGTACAAACCTGATAAAAATTGTTCAAAGGTGGCCTGGAAAGATTATGGGGAAATGTGAGGACATCATTGTATAGGAGGAAAGATTTGGAAGTACGACACTTAGCTCAATGCACGCACATATTATGGTCATTATTTCTGTATATAAAATTCCACTTAATCTTTTTCCTCCTGTTTTTTCAATTCTTTGCTCAATGAACTGTATAGAAACAGTCTGATTGGCCGTTTTAATGAACGATTTGTTTAAAAGTATTTCAGTCTCATATCTACTTAATGTCTAATATGCAAGAAGAGAGCAACTTGCTAATTGAATAACCCGTGTATCAAATTTCTGATATCAGTTAAAAATCATATAAGTATTTGCAGAACCAAATGAGAGGTGAGGAACTTAAATACAACAATAAGACTCCTATTGAACTATTAGTTTGTAGATTATGTGAATCTGAGAGACTCTAAAATGGAGAGGCTAAATTAATTATGAGATATTAAGTCTGAGGCTGTATTTTAAAAAATTATTTTGGTTGTGCCTGTGTCTGCCAGGGGGTTATTAAATATGTCAACATTCTGTCAATATCTGCCACTAAGAATAACTGCAACAGTCTAGTTTTGAGAAAGCCTATAAAATGCAACTGCTAGATCTTCTAGGTATAATTGGGTACAATTGACAACCCAGTGTCTTCTATATATAAGCTCTCAGAGGAACTGAGAAGCCATTGTATCCTCTTTCTCCTTCATTATCCGTCAGAAACACTGGCACATGGGATATATAAAATAAGCTGGTAGTTTTTCTTAGGAGACAGGGAATTATCTACATTTACTGGCATTTGCATTTATTTAAATTATTGAACAAATACATGGATATTTTTTTTCCTGTATGAGAAAAAGACTCTTGGCCTCAGACTGCTGTTTGTCTACCTATCTACAGACATCTCAGAATTGCTAAATTAAGCACTGTGTTCACTTTTATAATAATCTGTTCTTATCAAGACTAATCTTATCTTCTCTCTCATGATTTGCCTTCTTGTCAGACTACTTGCTTCATCTTCTTTTAGAAAAATTAGATTTTGGCCTTAAACTTTATACAGAGAGATATCAGAGAGATCATTTGTTAGGGTTTGACTTCATGTCCAGTAAAAAGTGCTTTTAATAATGTTAAGGTGAAAACTTTTGACTATCCCAACGCATGATACTAAAGATACATTTGGAATTACTGGTATGCTTCAGGCCTTGTGAGAAACTTGAGTTCCACTCTAGGAGGTCCCAAGTGGTAACTGCCTGTGAATATGTGGGTGTAGCTGACAGTGTATCAGATTCCAGTTAACCAAAATAAAGCTGAGATTTCTGTATTTAATCTATGTCTTTGTTTTGATGTCTGTGTGTGAGCAATACAGAGTTCTTCACATAGTCAAATATAAGTACAGAGCCAGAAGTATGAAATAGTAAAGCACTGGTGTCTTGGGGAGGGGAGGGGGGGGAATATTTGTTGTGTTTTTCAAGTTAATTGGTGGCCATTTATATCTGTAAAAATCCATTTTTTGTTCTAAAATCATGCTAAGAATATCAACTTAGAATGTTGTGATAGTGATTATATGTTTCCTTACCAGAAAATAACAATAAAGTGAATATTTAAAAAAAAATAAAATTAAAATACTAACAGTCATTAAATAGCACCGTGTAAGATTGTTATTCATGTTAAATTTGAACTCATTGTTAACTCTAGTTAGTTATAGTTAACAGACTAGAAATAATTTTAAAGTCTTTTTTATTAATAATTTATAGACTTGGGAAAAACTAGTGGATTGAGATATTTTGAACTACAATGTTCATCTAGACATTTTGCTCAAGGAAAGACTATTTTGCTTGACTATTATAATCAAGTTTTGAACTATTTCATGCTGTAAATGTTTGAAGTACAGTCAGCACTAGCTACAAATCTTGTATTCCCCAGTTTGTTTTGGTCAAACAGAGATGTGCTTGTTTTTTGATTAACTTTTTTTAATGAACTTAAGCCAGGGGAAAGTATTTTTATAAGATGGATATTATCTTTTGGGAATGTACATCTTTAATTTTACATTTCTAGAATAATTTGTGTTTGATTTTAATGTTTTTTTCATTGTTACTCTATTTTGCTGGAGCAGTTGACCACTCTTCACAGTCTTTTTTACATGGAAGAAAGACTGATAATGGCATTTTTCTGATAAAACCTCACTTTCTTACATTTGCTGTCCTGTTGCCTGAAGTTGCACAAGCTGCTGTAGTTACTTCCTCAGGACTTCTCATGGATGTGCTGCTGCAAATAAATGCATATAGTATTTTCCGGGCTATGCCTCTTACAAGTCACTCCATGAAGTCAGGGTTGTTGATGGACATGATCTGGTTGTATAAGCAGCAGTAATATGCTATTACTATCCATTTTATAAAACCAAACTATCTTGCTTTTGTGGTAACACAGGACTGTCATTTCCGAATGTCATTGATTCCTTCAAAGCAGTAGAATCCCATAACAAGAACAAATTCAACACTGTGTGCAAAAATTACACTTTGCACAGTACTGGATGTGAGGTCAGCTGCTGCCATCATTGTAATAACCAACAAAATCAATTTCAGACCCTTCTCAGTGTTCAAGGTGAGCTCTGCTACTCTTGGTACTGTAGCACTCCAGCAACACAGCAAAACCTGATCAGCAAAAAGAATGCACAAAGTAGAACTGTTATTAGGGTAAATTGCTGCCCAAGGAATGATTTCCTGGTGGATATTATTTTCTGAGAACAACTTAGAGCAGGTGATATCCACATGAAACAAACAAAATCCTCAAAGTGTGAGGAAAGCTGTAAGGATCTGAGAAGTTGGAGCTCAGGAAATTTCAAGATATTTTTATTTTAGCTCTGGGGTATTGGATAGCACAGAGTTGTATACATCTACTATTAACTCTGTAGTAGGCCAGGGTAATAGTTAAGTATTAAATCTCCATTTCAAATCAGTGCAGTTGCCTACACCGTCTTCCTAGTTTCTTCAGTGTTTCAGGAGAGGAGGTAATGACAGTGCTAGAAATCTAGGATAATATAGAAAATGGCCTCCATTCTTCCCCCCCCCCCTTTTTTTTTTTTTCAAACCGGGACTTGTGTTACTTTGGTTGTTGACTGTCTCCTTTAGGAGTTTTTTTCTTCTATGGACATGATAGTTCAGAAAGGTCTTTATCATTAGTAGTTTTTGCTTTTCCTGAAAGAAGTTACCTTCATTGGTGAAAGAATAGAAAGGACAGAATCTTAATTGTAAAGGATGATTGTCTTACTGTAGTCCATAGACACTAAAAAGTTCTTACTGAGTGAGGCAGACTGTTTCTGAGATCACTTAACTAGTTACAAGGGTGGGGAAATAACAGTTTATTAAAACCGTCTTTACTTAGTAGTAAATAATGGAAATGTTCATAGACTCTTTGCATTTCAACTTATAAATTGTACCAGTAATAAAACAGTAACTGCAGTAGGTCCATCATAATTCATGTGCAAGTTTTTTATTTTATAGGTGCTTTATTGAGTGTATTGGTAGAACCAGTAAGAAAGTTTTGGGAGACAGTAGATGACAGTGATTTTAGTAGAAGATTGAACTACTTTTCATTATTCATAGTGAAACCTCTCTTTTTTTTTTTTTTTTGGTAATTGAGTGAAAACAACATTCCTCATGCAATCTCAGTAGTTATGATATTACACCTGCAAAGACAAAGCACCTTGCAACCTAAATTTTATTGTGGTAAATGAAGCTACAGCACAGTACTGCTTACTCTTCTTGCATATCTCAGTTCTTCATGGAAGTAATGCAGCTATGTTTGAAGTTTGTGGTCTAGCAGAATGAATATAGGAATTTTTGGCACTGGCTTGTAGTTGAAACTTCTTCTCTTCCGACTGGCATTTACAAAAGGTTAACATATATAAGACCTGATGAAAGAGCTAGCAGCATCAGGTGCCCAGCTTAATAGCTTTTCTTCTCTACTGTTTATTTTCCAGTGATATTTCCTTGAACAAGAAGCAAAAAATGTTACAATACTTGCCAAGTTTAGGCCAAAGCTTTGGAAACTTTCGAACTTCCTTGACTTCTGCAAGCAGGTCAGATGCTATAGTTCACATGGCAACTATCTCAGGAAATATTATTGTGAAAACTACTTTCTAACATGCTGGTTTGTTCAAAAATTACTTGTAAATCAAGTCCATGAATGAATTGTTTTGTCCACCTTTGCATCTCAGTCCTTTTTAAGCCCATCTGTGAAAGTAAATTAAAAGAAAAATCTAGTTAAATGCCACATATTCCTCCAGTTAAATAGTTCAGAATCGATAATCTACTATTCCTTGATGTTTCTAAACATAACTGCTGATACAGCCTAAACAATGGATTCTCAAATCCATTGCTTATACTACTCAAATTTGAGATAACTATTTTGGAAGTTTTAAAGGATTAACTTGAAAAGCAGAATTTGTTTTAAAGCATCAACTTTAAAAGCAGAATTTAAATCATAAGTATATAAAATAGGATCTGGCTATACTATTGCTCTTACCTAGAAATTATACTGCTTACGTATTCCTTGTTTGAGGCTACAAGAGCAAGAAGCCTCTGAGGGCTTTTTACAGTGCAGCTATAGCAGAACAGAGATTTCTGAGTCAGCTTGAAAGTGGCTAACTTGAATATTGGTCATAGTCTAGTTGACCCAGCATGGAAATTAGCTTAGTTTAAATGGCGCAGTTCTTTTCTCAGGTTTGTTGATTGCACAGCACAGTTTCTTTTGGAGGTGGCGAAGGCCAAATTACAAATCCTGAGCAAGTCTTTCCCTTGTGTTTTTCCCTTGTGTTCCCTTTCAGTTGCTTTCTGGAGGAGTCTGCTTTTTTTGCCAAGAAAGTTGTCAGGTGTAAAAGCTTTGCTACTGTTCATACCCAGCACTTGTGTTGACAGAGTGAGGTGTAAGTACCTAAGTCCCATTTAGAACCACAAAATGAGCATCCTTTCATTATCTGGTCTAGTCACATCTGCTTAGTCTATTGGTCCCACAGATGACAAGGATGAGAAGATTTTTCTCCATTCCTCTGTAATGCCTTTAGCATGTAGAAAAAAATCCCTGAAATAGCCATGAAGTCATTAGAGAGCATAGCTTAGGATGCATTTATTTTCTTAAGAACTACTGTTACTGTGTTTACTGTGTCTGCACAGATATAATGAATGGCTTCTGTAGATTTCAGTCTTAGATGCCTGTCTTCCTGTTGTATGTATAGCTGCCTGGCCATCTAACCAGATGCTGTGGATTCATTCAAGAACTAAGTGATGTAGTGCTTAGTGTTGTGATGTTCCCTCTGAGGATGTAGCTCTTAATGCATTATGGCAAGTACATTGATTTCAGATACACAACACACAAAATTATGACAAGTTGCAAGTATAATTAAAAGTAGTGTATCTGGTGTATCCAAAACCATTCTTGAAGCCTTTTCTAGCTGACCGTGATTTGTGGTTTTGGTAGCCTTTCTTTCTTAAATAGTGTGAAGTTTGTTCATCTTTTATGTGCATCTCTGCATGACTCATGTCATCACTGTGCCTTCTGGATGCAATGTATAATTCACAGAGGTGTTGCCATCTCAGAATGCAATTGCTGGTACTGAACAAATTTATGGCACTGAAAAAATCTACATGGTTCTAAAGCATTTCAGAGGGAAAATATGCTTCTGTCTATTAGGGAATACATTTAATTATTCCAATATCCATACACCTTTACTTCACATTTTCTTTTCTTCCAGTACGTATAAAAGACAGATGTAGCAATTCCTGAAATTTTAAGCTGTTTTGGTGTCCAGTGTGTGTTACTGCAGCTTTCTGCTATGTGGGTCATTTGCTCTTGCCATTGCCCCATAATTGCTAGGACCAAGGACCTCCTGCTACAGCTTCAACAGAAGTGTTATGGGTGCAGAGTGATCACATTGCCCACATGCTTCTTTCTCAGAACAGATAGAGCAGTTCAACTACCTATCATTTAACCATGGTGACAACAGGCCTTTCTTTCCTCCAAAATACCACTACCTAGAAAAAGATAATGTCTACCCTGTCTTAAATATTTTGTTTTATTTAGCTGCAGCAATGGAATTGTCAGTGAACAATTTGGCTAGTTAAATTTATGTCACATCATATGATTTGACTGTAATTGAATGGGATAAAAGTAAATATTGTAAAATAAGATAACCCAACTCTTGCAAGGACTTTATTATACAATCCATGAAAGAAGATGAAAAAGGATAGAGGCAGGGAAAAGTTAATAAAGATTATGAAACATCTTAATGTGGTTAAATCAAATAGCTACAAGCCATAAGTTCTAAGTTCAGTAACAGGGTTGTAGGCATCTGTCCTCAAATTTAAGGTAATTACAAAATTGCTATAGTTCCAGCTGCTTTTAAAGTGTTTGGGAAATTCTGCAATCCTGTGGAACAAAGTTCCATATGCGGACTGCAGTTGAGAGTTATTATCACCTTGCATTTCATGTAGATGAACCCTTAAGCATTCCTGACACAGTCCCATTTCTGGATTCCTATCCTAATGTCCTTCAAGTGCTTCAGACTTTCTCAGGAGCATACAACATACATCAAATCACTCATAACTATATATATTGCTGTAGATTCAATGTGAGATTTTTAATATACTCCGAGCTTATACTCCCGAAAGAAGCTTTTCATTTTTGAAATAAAAGAAGAACATTTTGGGGAATATTTTTGTAAAGAAAAACTGTACACTTCTGGCAGAATAGAAAGGAGTTGGCACAAGAAAAAGTATGACATACCAAAAGCAAAGACATCCTGAGTTTGTTCAGACTGTTACTTATTAGCATTAATCAACATGTGCTTTTAAATACACAAAAATAAATTTTCTGGCACTATACTTGAATATGTAGATGTTAAAAGTATACACATATTTTCTGACAAATGTTGAACAAGTGCATATGGAGCTGAGAAAAGTGATGTTTCAAAACCAGAAAGCTTAAGCAGTGAGGCACAGAATCACCTTGAGATTTGTTATCACCTTTAAGAAAATACATTTTCTTCATCTTTCAGAGGTACTTTAATCTATACTGAAAACTCTTTGATTTTACTCTGCAAAATACAGTATCTTAAAAATAACAATCTATGAGAATTCATTTGAAGGAGAAACCTCCCTAAATAATTTCTTCTATTTTATCTGTATAGGAATTTTTCATTAGGGGTAAAATTCATCTCTGTGTATAAGGACAGTAAAAAAATCACCAAGTAGTTAAGAACTAAGTGGGATCCTAGCTGTGTATAGCTCCCATACAAAAGGTTGAACTGCTTTTGGAAACATGTTTCTGTGTCTCTGGAGACAGTTGAGCTGCACTTGTGGAGTCAGGATCTCACAGACACAGCTGTAATGTATAAAGGTTGCTGCTGCAGCACAGGGCAATGATGCAGACCTGGCTGGGGCTGCCTGGGCAAAGTACAGTTGCCACTTGGTCAGATGTAACCCAGGTGATGAGGCCATAAATGATCTTGGGATGGGTACACAGCATTTAGAGCTGGGACTACTCTTATCTTTTTTCTTCAGTGCCTTATACCCTGCTGGTAATGGCAGATTATTTTTTATAAGCAGATATGGCTTACTTGTAATTTGTGAAGGACGCAAAGATTTGTAAGTAAACTCATGACCTAGTTGAAATTTTGCCATTGATTTCTATTGGGCCACCAGTTCACTGCTGGTTCCTAATGAGTATACAACTGCTCTTATTCATCATAAGACGTATTTTTCTAATTAACATATGAAAGGAATTTGTGTAACTACCTCTTCTCAGCTTAATTCATGATATCTCTCTGCTGAGCACAGCTTAAATGTCTCCTGAGTTTTGCTAGAGGCTTGTCCAATAGCAGAATCTTCATTTTCATAGTCACAATGGAAGTGAAAGCTGCAACGTGAGGCTCCTGATCAATTTACAGAAAAAGATGATACAGAGTAGTAGAGCATAAATTACAGAATAAAAGGTTAAAATGAATAGTTAAAAGCAGAGTGATTTTGTTGTGAGGCTTGCGAGCCCAATGAAAATATCACAGAGGTTAAATAAGAATGGTTTGGGATACTGAGTAATATATATCGATAAATTAGAAGTTGTTATATTAGAAATATTTTATATTGAAAGTTGTTAGAAAAAGATTCTTTTGTTATGACTGTAAGCATAATGCATTAAATGCTTAAAGCTGAAGTCTCTTTTTAAAGGATATTTTCTATTGTGTTAGTACAGAGTTGAATTATTAGAATGGAGAAAAAGCACACTTTCAAAAAAACACTTTAAAGATTTTAGAGGGTGGGCTTTTTTGTTTTGTTTAAAAAAAACAAACAAACCCAGAGATAAGTGAAGATAAGGAAAAACACTCAGAACATTTAGTCCATACGCATCTCTCTCATCATTTCCATCCATGCAATCTCTTGCATCATTCAGCAATATCCATAACTTGATCATCCTCTAAACAGAAAAAGGTTTTGCATGCCACGTAAGTGAATTTACGTCTTCATCTATGCCCGACTTGATGGATGTATATCAAACTTCTAGTGATTTGCATATACTCCTAATTATCTCCTCATCACTGAACATTATTATGTATAATGAAAGTGGCATATATTTTTGTTAGAATGCTTTAGGAGCTAAAATCAAGTTACTTCATCCTTTTTTTTAATTTATAAATATATATTCTAATGTTTATGAATATCTTATACAGGAAATAATGACTCTGAATAAAAATGCAATTTTTTAGTATATTTCAAATATGTATGTTCTTGATTTTGAGAATCTAAGATGAACTATGCATAGGTTTTATCATGTTGTAAAATACTATATTAAGAGAAGTTTCGAAATCTAAACATAGGATGAACAGGGTACCTTATCTTTGAAAGAGTTATTCTACATAGCAGTGATCTGGTGGGTCCTCATGCTTCAGGTAATGTAATGACTTCTGGGAAAATGAGGTCTACAGTATTCCTGAAGCCAAAGAATCGCTTTGGAATGGTATGAAGTAAATATGGCTCTTTTTGTTTGGTTGTGGTTTGTTGATTTGTTTGTTGTTCTGTTTTTTGTTTGTCGGGGGCTTTTTTAAGTGAAAGTTAATTCCTGCTTCCATTTTTTTTTTTCCTCTTATTATGGTTTAGGAGTATTACAAATGGATAAAGAAGGTCTGAAGTCCTTAAATAAGGTATTTTTCACCTGAACTGTACTTTTAGAGAGTCCAAAAGATTGGGATATTTTCTCTTCGAATAAGAAAAAAACAAAACAAAGCCTCCCAATTTTACTTCTTTTACAGTGTGAATCACTATGTTTGCCTTGTGAAATATTTTCCAGGATAAAAAAAAAAAGAATTCTCAGAAGGACCCTTGTTTCAGAAAGTTCTTGATGCTTGATTGTGTGCTCCACAAGAGCATCTTAACACAAAATCCAAAGCACCTGATTACTTGCATTAAATCAGTCTTAATCTCTTTATTTGTCCCTTCCCCATTCAGCTCAATTTGCTAATTTTTTCCGGTGCCGTGTCCCAAAATGACTGGTCTGCTTCTGGCTTGGGGGGAGATCCCCTAGCTTGAAGAGCTGTGAGGCAGATCAGGTGAGAGATCCTTTGAAGGAGATGGATGTGTCCAGAAATGGATTTGTTTTCTCTACTGATTTGTTTTGTCTACTGGGCTCACAGTGATGCTTGGCTGCAGCTATATAATCCTTTGAAATAAATGAGAATTGTTGTTCTGAGACAGAAAGTGGATTTTCAGTCCTTTAGCAGCTTCAGAGTAGAGAGATGGTTTAATTTATTAATTATTTTATATTTCCATGATAAAAATACTTTGTTAAAGATAATCTGTTCTGAACTGCTGTATTTTCCACTGTCTTGCCATTTCTTGACTATTGTTGGTGTTGTCTTTGGCAAATAACGCAAGTAAAAGCTTGTTCCTGATTTGGAACAGGACAAGCTATAAATAGTTTGAGAATATCCAGTTACAATAAAGAGGGTTTTTTAAGTTAATTTCTTAAGGTTCAACTGATGAAGAATAAATGTGGGTTATCTTATAAATACCTTGTGTGTGTATGCATGGATATGTCTGTATGTGTATTTCCATTTTGTATATAAATGTAAACTTGCATCTTGTGAACTCCATTTTTTTCAAAGTATTAGAGAACATTTTAAATTTTTTTTTATTTATTTATTACAGATGTCCTAGGATCATCTTGATTGTTCATTTCTTTCATAATTTAAGCATTCATTTGCAAAATGGAGTAAAGAAAATCTGCAGAACAGCTTTAACTGTCAGGACAACACAATATGCAGCTAGCAGGGGAGCACAAACGTGCGACTTATGTTGGGATATAAACATATTAGTTTGGGGACTACTGCTTTCAAAGCAAGTATTAAGTTGTCAGAAGTTGAAGTATATATTTAATGGTTTCATTATTAGAATTTGGTTACTATTTTAGATCTATAAATCCGTCTGTTATAATAATTTTAAGAAACAGAAGCACATCATTAATAAAAGTTTTCAGTTCAGCAGAGCAGTATGAAAAGTAAACATTATTATCTTAGGCCCAATTTGAAACAGGGAATAGATTTGAGTAGTAATGGAAGTATTTTTTTAATAGAACATTTTATTTTCATACTTTTGAAATGCTCCTTTCTCATAGCCTGAGGCTGATATGCCTGCTTTATCCTCTAAAATTCTGAATAAATGGAGCTTGCTTGGCCACATGGGAAAGTTAGGTCTAGATGAAGATTCAACCTTCACCATTTATGTCTCAGGAAAAAGTAAAAAGGTCATGGAGATCATGAGTGTTGTCTTATGGGTCATGGAATTCCTAATGACTTGTTCAAAGAACAGCACCAAGGCAGCAATGAAAGCAGAGTTGTTTGCTGGCCATGCTGGCAGAGGAACAAGTACTGAACTGTGTGACATTCTTTGTTTGAGGAGATCACTAGTGGAAGCTCTGGTCCCCATCTCAGAAATCCTTTAGAATTTAGGAAACAAAAAAAAAAAAAAAAGGAGAGAAAAAGGAGAGCAAAAAGAAAAAAAAGGGGAGGTGGGGAGGAGGATAACATGGAAGAAGAGCAACAACAGTTTGCAAATGGAGAATGAAGCACTAAATGACATACTTTACAGATCATTGTCTCTTCCTTGACATTTTCAGGGAGTTGAAAGAAAAAGCTAAACAAATTCTTTCCACCTAATTATGATTTCCTAGTTGTCTCTGAGTGGTACACCAAGATCAGTGAGAGGGGACTGGGTCTGCTTCATGCAAAGGCAATGAAACTTACACTTTCTTATTAGTACAGCCACAGTCTCAGTTTGCATATAGTTTATTATCAAGTCTCATAGTTTTAATCCAAAAGTCACATGCTTTTACCTCAGTAGAAACAATTACAAATACAGTATTTTTGGCTAAAGATGAGCTTTGAATTCAATGTGTTGTCTTCAGTGAGTTGGAGACTTCTGCATTTTTGCTGATGCATATTTGAAGTATATGTAGAGTCAGCCAGAGAGGACGTTGAGTGAACACAAAGCTTAGGTGTCTTGGAAATAGCAGGTGTTCAGCTGCTGATCTAGTTGAATATATGGAATAAGGGTCCTGACTCCCATCTTAGGTCTATGGGTCTCACTCTCCTGCTGGGTGCTATATGTTCTACTGGTGCATGGGATTCGCGGCTCTGTCTGCACTTCACATACCCTGGCAGAACTGCCTAGGGATTCCTGCACAGGCTAGATTTATATTCGAGCACTGATGCTGATGACAAGGGTGAATGATGGTGCTGTTTAGTTTCAGGGTCCTTGAATCAACAATCTGGGTTGTAGCAAAGACTGAAAAAAACTGCAGGTAGCGTGGAATGATTTCAGACTCTGCAGGTTTGGGTTTTTTTTCCCCAAATGTGCAAAACTAGTACCTCTTATTTAAGAGCCCAAGAGATAAAGTCAATTCTGAAAAACAAATAGACCTTAGGCTCATCTATGTGTCTGAAAGTACGTTACTAAAACTAAAAGAAAATAAATATTGCTAGCAGGATTAACTTCCTTTTGAAAACCAGCAATATCCCTTAGGAATCTCTGTGACCATATTAGTAATTGTCCTAAGAAATAATTCAATTTAGATTTCTTTACCTTTTATCATAATTTCATTTCTGCGGTCATTAGAATGGCTCAGGTCATTAAGGCCTGTCATTGTGAATAATCAATAGAGAACACTAATCTGTTGCAGAATGCTTGTGATATAAAATCCAGTAAAGTGATCTATATGAGTCTTTACTTATCTAGTGCTGGGAATGTGATTTATGCTATAAAGAAAACATTTATAAGGAGTGCTGTAGAAAAGGAAATTAATACTATAAACCTGTCATGAGGTATTTTAGTCAGAAGTGGAACCAAGGCAAAGCTGAGCTCTTTGTGATGGCAAAATGATGTTTTGGGGAAGTTGTAGTGATGAAACATTGTACCTGACCTTCAACCCCACAAGGATATAAAAAATTCCAAAACTTCGCTTGCTGTTTGCTGTAAAAGCATACATGATTTTGAGGCTGCAGATTCGTATGGAGAAAAGAATTAGGATGGGTGTGTTTTTATGACTTTGAGTGCATCTTTGTAGCTAATGCTACAGAAAATAGTGATTTTAATGTGCTTGCTCATATGCCCTTTGTTCCCATACATCTGCAGGGTGAACTGTCACTTTTCACTGCCGTGAAAACAGTCTGGTTTACTATAGTGTTAGTCCTAAGGTGGTTTTAGGGTGATATTATTTTCTAATTAATTCTAATAGAATTAATAATTATATTAATCTGTGTCCTTTGGAGAGTTTGCTCAGACAGCTAATCCAGTGTTTTCTATCTGATTGAACTCATTTTCAGATACATTTTCAGATACATTAGGAAAGGTTTCAGTAATCCCATAGGTGTTTCACATAAAGAATTATGTTCCTGGAGATATCATGAGAGTCAGCTGTGGGCTATGGGATAATACTGATTATAAAGAATATACTCAAAGTAATATTTGCCTATATATTATTATGATTTTTTTTATGCTTAAATTATCTAAAGTTTCAATGCAGTTTTTCAGTATAGTAAGTATTGGACTATGTTTGAGAAAGAAATCCTAACCAAGCTCCTTGATAGTTCAGTGGGCTGATCCTTTGTGAAGACATATGACTGAGTTTATGCATGTCTGAAATCTGCTGAAGGCTTGGAAAGTCACATTTATGCAAGTATTATAAGCTGCTGCCAAAAGAAAAGAACGAGGCATAATTTTTATTGAATGGGCAACTTGTCCTTGAAAACATTCTAATACGTCATTAGGATGAAATCCTTAATCTACTATATCTATCTCATAGGAAGTAAGAATTGAAGGAATTGTGTAATTTCTTCCATTTTGCCATCCTAGAATGAACTACCAAGATACAGAAAAAAAATAGAACAGTAACCTCCTCCTTAAAAGCCTTAGAAACTACCATCTGGAGTCTGTGCCATTTCTTAATACTAAATAAATTAAAAGCTAATTAATTCATTTATGTCAGGCTTTCTGTATTAGGGTAATAATAACCTTTCAAAGTTTGTCATTCACCAGTCAGCAATGTACCATATGCTTGATGTCACATGATGAAAAGTATTTTCAATTTGACATGCTATAGAGTGTCTTATCACTACTTAGCATGAATTTTTTTTTCTTCTGTGATGTCTCACTGACATATGCCACCAGATACATCAATTGTTTGCTAATATGTCCTCAGTTACATTATTGCATATTTTTACCAGCAATATTACTCTCATAAGAGTATTTCTTCTTGCCTTCCTTCTCCACAAGCTCTATTTCCTACTTGTTAGTTACACCTAAATCCCACTGTTGCTTTTTGGAGGAAGGTGGGTTAGGCCTGGTGACACTTAAAGAAAGTTCATGTGGGTGTGATTGCTTTGTCCAGCCCTGTAGTTAATCCTCAAACAGATTCTTAAGAATCATCTTTTCTAAAAATTGTATTTTTCTCTGCATCAAAATGTGTTAATGAGGATTCACATGTGCAAAATTAAATTATAATTTCTCAAATGCTGCATGTCAGCATTTTTTGTGGGAGAAAAAAACAACACAAAACCCCAACAGAACAAAACCAAAAAACAAATCCAATGAAAACTTTGTGGTCACTCATGTAACAGGTTAAAACTTCAGCATCTGCAATGTGGACAGGACTACAGTAAATATGAGGGAAGCTTCATCTTAAACTAAAAAAAGACTTGGGAATTCTCCTTCCTTGATATTGCATTGAAAAACAAATACATAAACATTTGAAAACTGCAAATCAAAAGCCTTTAACACTGCCAGGGATGGGGCATCCACAACTTCTCTGGAGAATCTGTTCCAGTGTTTCACCACCCTAATAGTGAAGAACTTCTTTATATCTAGTCTAAATCCACCCTCTTTTAGTTTAAAACCTCTTGTCCTATCACTATACTCCCTGATAGAGTCTCTCCCCATCTTTCCTGTAAGCCCCCTTTAAATACTGGAAGACTTCTATAAGGTCAACGTGGAGTCTTCTGTTCAATGAATTTACTAAGAAAACTCCCATTAAACACGTTTTTTTATTTTCTGGTATCATAATTAGGATATGTGAAATTAGTCATATCCTAAAGAGTTTTATATTTAATTACTCTGTCTTCATTCTCTGCTAACCAGTTCAGCTCTTTATTTTCTGTTGTTCCATTCTATACAATATCATTCAGGCTCAGCTACTTATTACTGTAACTCAACCATTTTGTGTTTGATTCCTAATAGAGGAGTTGTGAATATACTGTCACAGTTGCTGCCTTCTGGAATAAGGTCTCATGATCTTTGGTCACAATTTCAATTGATGTAGAATAAGTTGTGAGCAGAAACTGTTGCCTTCATACTGCTTTCTTTGATTCTACTTTGCTGAATGACCTGAGATCAATGCCCTGTGACCTCCTGAGAGGAACTCACAATGGTATATTCATAACCCTGGCCTGAAGAATTAAAACTGGCAGTGGCAGGCTGTTGCTGAAAGTCTTAAAAGGCATAGCTTGCTTGCCATAAAAGCAATGTGATAATGGATAGGCTAGGAGGAGGGTATCTATATCACAGCACCACCTTGTTAGCAGCATTTCTTTTTATTATTTATTATACTTTCAAAAATGATGAAACAAAGTTCTGCATACCTATTTCTTACACAGTGTAGCCATCTCCAGAGTGTTACTTAAATTTCAGTGTCCTGAAATGTAGCATCTCCAAATTCAGAAGTAAGAAGGTTTACCCTATGGTTATCAAGAGCAGATTAAGCCTTTATTGTCCTTTTTTGTTTCATTTTGGTTGCGTAAAGAATGAAACAAAAAGAATTTTCACAAAGGTAATTTTTTCAGGTGGCTCAGAACAATTGATGGTAACTACTAAATGCTATACAGTCTGTCATGCATTTCAGTCATCAGTTTTAATATTTTTTTTAATCAGAAATCTCCCCCTCCCGTATACTAAATAAAGTTTTCCAGAAATGAGGTCAGAATAGAGTTTAATTCATAAGAGTCAAAATGATCAACAGCAAAATGTTTGTTTGATGCAACAATCATCATCATCATAAAAAAAAAAAATCTCTGGTTTCCATTCCTTGCTTTGGGATTAAAGTGTGGTCTTGCCAGCTTTCAGCCTTTTAGTCTTTGCCCTGACGAGTGCTGGAGAGAGAAGAGTAGTCTGTTTTAAGTCTTCGTGCATTGAAGTTAGTCTGCAGTGCAGCAAAACTATACCAGCACAGCATATTGCTGTTGCACTTCTCTTTTCTCTTGTTCCCCTCCCACCCTCTTTTCTGCTTTTTTTTTTGTAGACTTTGTCTCTGGAAAAGGAGCTGATATCCCCTTGTAATGCAGCACTTCACGTGTAGCTGCTAAGAAACAAGTGCTGCAACTCAAGGAAGCTGTTGTAGTTAAAGTTCCCTCTGAAGCCTGATCTGTACCACAAGCATTTTGTCAAATGCTTCCTGTTTTCTTGACATATGTCCCTACTATATGCAGCATATGCTAGATGCACCTGAAGTAGCTGCATCAACACAGTGATACTTTGACCTGTTCAGGAGAAGACTGATTGACAAAGTTCCTTGGGAGGCAGTCCTGAAGAGTAAAGGAGTCCAGAAGGGCTGGTCATACTTCAAGAAGGAAGTCTTAAATGCTCAGGAGCAGCTGTCCCAGTGTGTTGAAAGATGACCCAGTGGGGAATACCACTGGCCTGGCTAAACAGAGGGCTTTGGCTGGAACTCAGGAACAAAAGGAAAGTTTATGGCCTTTGGAAGAGTGGGCAGGCCTCTGTTGAGGATTACAAGGATGTAGTGAGGCTATGCAGGGAGAAAATTAGGTGAGGCAAACTCCACTAGAACTCAACTTGGCTACTACTCTTAATGACAATAAAAAACGTTTCTATAAATACATTAACAACAAAAGGAGGACTAGGGAGAATCTCCATCCTTTATTGGATGCAGGGGGAAACATTGAGAAGAGATGAGGAAAAGGCGGAGGTACTTAATGCCTTCTTTGCCTCAGTCTTTAACAGTAGAATTAGTTGTTCTCTAGACACCCAGCCCCCTGAGCTGGAAGACAGGGAGGAGGGGCAGAATGAGACCTTCACAATCCAAAAGGAAATATTCAGTGACCGGTTATACCACTTAAACATACACAGGTCTATGGGGCCAGATGGGTTATACCCAAGAGTACTGAAGGAGTTGGCAGATGTGCTCACCAAGCCTCTCTCCATCATTTACCAGCAGTCCTGGCTAACTGGGGAGGTCCCAGCAGACTTGAGGGTAGAAAATGTGACTCCCAACAAGAAAGGCCAAAAGGAAAATCCGGGGAACTACTGACCTGGTAGTCTGACCTTGCTGCCAGGGAGGGTCATGGAGAGGATCATCTTGAGTGCCATTACGCACCGTATGCAGGACAACCAGACAATCAGGCCTGGATGTATTTAAAAGTCATATAGATGTGTTGCTTGGAGATATGGCTTAGTGG
The DNA here is from genome assembly GCA_025331215.1 of Actenoides lindsayi. Classification (NCBI taxonomy): domain Eukaryota; kingdom Metazoa; phylum Chordata; class Aves; order Coraciiformes; family Alcedinidae; genus Actenoides; species Actenoides lindsayi. Next base: position 38,140 of record WTSP01002136.1, read on the forward strand.
TGGACTTGGTAGAGTAGGGTTAATGATTGGTCTGGATAATCGTAAAGGTCTTTTCCAAGCTAGATGATTCTATGATTCCATGGTAAAATTCAAAGTAGATACTATCAGGAATGAGCAGGAATGTTCCCCTTGACATCTTATCCAGAGTTTACGGGTGCTGGGGGGATTATGAGTGTGACAGCCACAGGTAGTGTCCAAGTTTCTGTGCTCTCTCTATCATCTCTTGTGTCACTGGTGAATGTGAAGACAGTTTACTATGTTATATTGACTGTTAGCATTGCACAGTGGGATATTTCTTGTTAGGTATGCAAAGCTGTATAATTACTGAAACACATGCAAATAGGTTAATTAGAAAAGAAATTAAAAATGCTATGTTCAACTTAGTTCACTGTAGGTTACAGCTAGTAATTTGTGCAGCTAAAAGGCCACTGAGCCAGCATCTAAAAGCAGAGAAGATGGAAATAATGCTGTGTCTGTTTGAGGAAAGTTGACACAGCAAGGTCTGGAAAGGCATCGCCCCCCCCATCTCTTGAAGGAAAGATGTTATGGGAGGGCTGAAAAGTTAACCTAATTGCTATGGTTATTGTCAGTGTGATATGGTGTGAGCCATACATTAGATCCATTTGAAAAACAACATGGTACATGAACTTAGTATACTTGGGAACATTAATTTTTGTGTCATGAAGTTCAATGCTGATGGCATTCACTTACCTAAAGTAGGGACCTTCATGCAGGATTAAGGGTTTAAATGTAAAATTTTATATAACTTTAAGCATGCTTATTCATGGTTGAATATAGGACAATCATCTAGGAAGCATTTTGGATTTTTGCAGAAAAATGGACATTGTGACAGATTTGCATTTAAAAATGTGGCACTATGTGATAGAAATTCCTTGAAGTAGATCCCTCTTGACTTTTTTTTTTTACATAGTACCTTTCAATTGTAACATTATTTATAAAAAGATGAATACATGAACTTTATATGAACAGATAAATATGAACCATAATTGATAGGAATATCATAGCAGTATCTTAGACTTTTCACTGTGTACGGATACCAAAGCCCAAAACACAATTCCATGGGACAAGTGAAGTTTTGAACTACAGGGCTTAAATGCTAAAAGGGAAGCTGGCAAAATATTATTGCTAGTTTCTGAGCCTACTTTAATTTTGTTCTTTATTTTTATTTTTCTTAGTTTGCAGGTTACAATTAGTTAATGCCTTTTTGATGTGTAAATGAATCTCTCTCTTCCACTGGGCTTATTTAAATATTCTGGAGTTGAAAATGGTAAAAAGTCCACTGGCTTCCAGGTGGAATAGTTTGGCTCTACTATGAAGAGGGGTTACAACAGAGGATGCTGGGAGAATTAACAGCAGTTAAAGGGAGTGTTCTTAATGCTACTCCTACTTCTCCAGTACCATTCACATAAAAAATTCATTGTGTTATCTTTTACAGAGTTGGGTACTGTGGGAGCCTTCAGTAATACAGACCTGACAGCAGCCCTGATTAAAAGCCCATTTTGGCCTTGTCTGCTCTAGCAGGTTCTTACTTATTAGCAATGGTTGGAGATGTATTGGTGTTAAAAATCTATGCCTGAGGGATTCAACTGCTGTGTCATCAAGCTTCTCTTTCAGTGGGACTTTTAACATGGTGCAGAAAAGTTGTGGCTCTGGTTTGTACTGTCATTCTCATTGTTGCTAACAGCAGTAGAACTGCACTCCTAGATAATAAGTAGTATGAGAATTTGCAAAAACTTACTGGGCTGTGCAGTGCTGGCTTTTTTTTTTTTTTTTTTTCCCTGTTGAGAGTGAAGGCTCAGCACAAAGGACTAGATTTTCAATTGGTTTAGATCACTGTAGTTCTACTGAAGTCAATGAAGCTAAGCTGATTTGCACTACCGGAGAGTCTGTCCAGAGGCTCTCTTAACCGATGGCATTTTAAAGCAAGAGACATTTAAAATGAATCAGTGCTACTCCAATGGCATTGCTCTTCATCAAGTCAGTAGTACAATGTCTTCTCCTAGAAAGCCAGATTTTGATAAACCTCTTCCCCTTGAATTTTATATTATCTGGTGAATATATTTTTTTCTAATACAGAGGCAGTTTCTCATCAAGAACTTACACAACTTGCCGTAGATAACCATTGAATATAAAAAAGCTTGTCTTTTTATGAAAAATGCTGTAAACTTTTGCAACAAAATACTGATTTTAGCTTATTTGAAGAAAAAGAGTTTCAAAAACTGCCCTTAGTGAGAGAGAGAAGGCCAGAAGCTCAGGCTCAAACATCAAAATCTTTGTACTTCAAACATTGTAAATTACTGTAGTTTGAATAAATATTTCTAAATATGGTTTTGAAACAAAAAGATCAACTGAGTGTAACTTGATGTGGGTTTTAAGACATTCCAGAATGTTGAGGTTGTTGATTATAAAATATGAGCAGTCACTGAATAGCCTGGCAGCAGGGAGAACAAAGAAAGCTAACCTTGGGCCTGCCATTGTTGGCAGAAGCACGTGGGTCTGTTGTTCCTGAGTATGCTGGTTTTATAAAATCTCTGGGAAGAAAAGCTGAAGAAAATGAAGCATATCAGGTTAGTCCTGAAATGTTTTACAAAACTGCAAATGAAATTGACTGATATCACAAACATAGTAGCTTAATCTGTCCTGAGCATTATTAATAAAAAAAAACCAGGTTTTCTATTAATAAAAATGTAGTTCTCTGCAGCACAAGACTGGAACTTTACAAAGATATTAGCTGGATATGCTGAGCATCCAACTAATTTCCTGTAATATAACATTTCAGAGCCGTGGCTGAAGATCAGTACTGTTTTGCTTCTTCCTACTCTTTTTTTTTTTTTTTTTTTTTTTTTTTTTTTAAGTAATACATGTTACCAAGTCTGCCAGTACATGTCAGTAGTTTTTCCTGTCTTTTAACTTAAAAGTCATCTTTATCTGTAACATTTTTGCTTGGGTGCTTCTGTGTATATAATCAAATCATTATCTCTTATATCTTGAGTAGATAAGGCAAGGAAAAATTAAATTATAATGAAAGAGTGGCAATTCTTCTGAAGATCAAAGTGTAATGATAACTACAAATTTTAACATGCAAAATTATGTGGTGTTGCATAAACAGTATGGATTTAATATAGCTTTTTTCTGGCCTAATTGACTATTTTGTATATGTGTTAATTTTTATTTATTTCCAATGTAAAATGACTAAAACTTTGACTAAAGCAAGTAGAGAAATACTAGAAATATAAGGCATAATCCAGAGTGGCACTTATGCATATCCGTTAGTGTTTTGATTCATCAAGATAGCAGTTAACACATGATCTAAAATATTTCAGACTACTGATACTTTTAGTGCCTAAAATTTAGCAATGCAGTACTGTGATACTAGGAGAGAGAAGGGTTATGCAGTAATCACTGCAGGAGAAAATGGGTGCTCAATAAAAATAAGAACAAATATGTTGTGATGCAGTCAGTTCTCTTGTCACGTGACTGAGAAAGTCACTACTCTATCAGTCTGAAAATCAGAGTTTGAAGCCAATATTGTTGATCACAGGGTGATTCAGTTTGGGTGGTGTGCCTCTGTGTGCATCTAGTGTTCCTCTATGCGAGATCTCCAATAGGAAACCAAAGATATCTCCAGTATATTGAAATTTCAGCAAGTTTTGTTATCTTTACTTATTTTTAAACTTCAGTTATGATAACCATACCATTTGGCTTCAGTTCCTTTCTTCTAGAGAAAGCCATTCAAATTCAGGTCATGTACCAGAGATAGAGCAGCTTTGTTAATACCAGTCTGAACTGTCCACGAACATTATTAAAACTGATAAAGTCTTTGGCTTGCCTTTTAAGGGAAATTGAGCCTAACTCAAGTGTGATTAATCATTAGCCCAGCACTGACATCATATATGGCTAAGTATCATGTGATATCTCGAAGGCTGATACCAATGTTCCTCATATGTCCAAGAAATAACTTAATGGTTCTGGAAAGATATGTATCTGAGAGATATAAGGAGATTCCTGCTGATCTTTTTGGTGTATAGGAGAAAAGATCCTTTTTTTTTCTTTTTTCCCCCTCCCCCACCGTTTGTTTTTTCTAACTGCAGTGTAGTTCTAAGTCTTGTCAAATGCTTCGTAACAAGAATGTAGACTTTATGAGCTTGACAAATCTACAAAGGGAGACATGATTGCTATATGAAAGAAGAAAATTATGTCTGAGTCACTACATGTCTCCAGCCCTTTAGAGGGTCCTTTCCTGAGCGTTTAAAACACTCACTTAAATTCTGCAGGAAAGGTATCGTTCATTGTGTTGCATCATGATGCTTTTCTGATGAATATGTGAAGTTCAAAATAAAGCATGTTTTTGGTATCCAAGAGTGAGAATCTTGATCAAGGTCCTTTTTTTATGATATATGTACTGCACACAGTAACAACCATGACATTGCTACATTCAATGTGTTTGCATTTGGTACATTTAGATCTACCTGTAAAGGAGCTGGACAGTTTATCAGATCATTACAAGATTTGTTGTTGACTTATGCATCATATAGATACTGAATAAATACCAGGAATTTTCTTACAAAAGTTTAGTCCAAGTGTATGATTTCCTCACTATTCAAGAACTACTGGGCATTCATTAATTCACTTCCTTCCATCTTTTGTTTTGTAACTCGTGAAGACAGCAGCATTTGTACAGTAGACTGAAATATTATTCAATAAAATATTCTCTCAGAAGCACACACTCTGAGGCAGTTATTGTACAAACTGATTTTATCTTAATGCCAGGACACTTCATCTGGCCCCTTTCTCTGTCTGTGTGAAGGTATACTCTTTTGTAAAACTAAAGAAGAAATTAAGATCCTGATAACCTTTTGGAGAAATAATAATAAGGTCTTTCTGAAAGATGATGTCACAGAAAAATCTTTAAGGGAGCACTTCTCATTTGATTGAATAGGTACGATTTATAGCTGTCACTGTCTGAGTCCTGTCTGTTGTAAAGTTTTGCCCTTTCTAAAAAAAAAAAACAAAACCCTATTATACATTGTCAATTCACATAATCATCTAGAATGGTATATTTTGTAATTCAATGCATCTTTGTACTGTGCTAAATAAGATATTGTGCATACAGGCAAAAACATGCAATGGACTTAGCTGAATAAAATGGACTACTTTGCCTCTTCAGCAGTCTCATAAATGCAAACATTGCAAGTTGTACCTACATCAGTGTTGTAGCTCAGACCAGAAGTGTGATTTTGAAGAAATCATTTGAGAGTCATTATTGAGATATTTTGGTTCACATAGAGGAATGGTCCAAGTGTCAAAGTTACTTAGCACCGACTGGTTTATTTGCTTGAGGCATCTGCTCCTTTTGAGTAATACTCCATCCTACTGTAGTCATAGATTTCAGGAGACTTCTGAGTTGCCTTCAACTGATTGTACCTTAAAACTGTAGGAAACTGTAAGACTTGTCTTGTATTCCAGTTTACAATAGCTGTAAACTCATCCAAAGAAAAATAGTAGTGTTCAGATGTGCACAGGTCAGTTCAGATACAAGCTTTAAGTTGTTTTTTTCTTACTTATTCAGAGCTTGGAAAATCTTTGACATTGCTGTCTATTGCTTAAAGCATCATGTTCTTTGATCTTTAAGTTGTCTCATCTTTATCCTCTGTGTTACAATTTCTCTTGCTTTTATAGCTTCTGCATTTTTTCTTATGTTAAGTTTTGTAGCATTATAAAATGTCTTCAAGAATTACTTTGTTTCATGCCCTCAAGACATTTGTCTTTATTCCACAGACTGTTATTACCTTCACATTACCATATTTCCTTTGCTGTCACTGTTGCAATCTCTGATCTTCTCTGTTTCTACTATGTGGCTTCTCTCTTGCTGACACTGACAAATTAATTTTCGGTCCTTCCCTATTTATTTTTTCTTATTCATTAGTTTTTTCTCTCCTTCATCTTAGTGTTCTCAGGCTAAAACATGGAAAAACAGAGTTCCTTCTGTTCCTTCCTGCTTCCCTGCAAAGAAATCAAATTGTTTTTCCTACCTCAGATGGACTACTGGTACCTAAAATAGCTTTTTAAGGATTTTCTTAATTTTTTCTCCACTGCCCTGCAGAATGCAATATGGTCATCTAATAAATTAGATCAAAGTTTTAGCTCTTTTCAAAAGGTTGCACTAGCTTTGAGTGGCTAATATATAAAGCAATTCCACATTGAATTAATGAGCAGAAATTGAAATGAACAACAGTGCTATTGTCAGAGAAATGCTGAGCATGGCTTATGTGTGTTTTTAGCATAGCATCGTATCATGAGTTGTTAAATAATTCAGATTTTAGCCAAGGCATTTTGTGTGTCAAGTGATATTTGGTAATGAAGGAAATAAAGCCAGTCTGTGTATGCATCAGAGGTGTGATAGAAATCATACTGTTTGTCTGTGTCTGTATTTGTATGGAGAGGAGGAGGTTCAGTTTCAGAAGACAATTGCAAACAGGCTCTGAAGGAATATTTCTCCTCTCAGCTAATAAAAGAATGCAGTACTCTTTGTGCTGGTACAAACTGTAATCAGTTTTACTTGTTTGTGGATAACAGATTTGTTTCTAGACCTGTCAGTAATACTCAAAATATTAGTTAATGTATGGATATGGTGAACTGGGGCCTGGATTTGTTGTAGAGATGTAGTAATAGACTCCTAAATTTTAAGAGTTCAATATATTATTTTTTTCCTTCCTATCCCCTTCCAAATGTGTATGACATCAGTATGCTGTGAATGCACTGAGTGGATTTAAATCTTTATTCAGATAGATCTTCTGGTTTGCTCAGGGAATTCTACAATGAAATATGTCAAAATTTTTCCATTAGTGTTGTGCAGATCGAAACACAGATGCTAGCTGTATACTGTGATCTAAATCTCTATCAGATGGTTTAATCTGACTCTATACTTCACACAGACTTTCAAAAAACCCTTTAGCACTTACATTCTTATAGGGCAGCTTTAAGATTTGTTAAATAGGTTACAAAGCTCATGTAACCAGTTCTCACATTTTTCAGATTAAAGCAGTAACAATACTGGTAGCCAATAGGGAAAAAAGCCACAGCAGTGCACTGAAGAGGGAGCAGTGAAGAAAAGTTTGAGATGGTCATAGCCAAAGTAGTGGAGGAGTCATAGCTGTACCCCTAACTTTGTCAAAGAAGTGCCTCAGCAAATAACACTGCAGTTTTCCTGCACCACTGATACTGCAAGTGTTTCTGGACAAATCCCTTTATACTCTGTATTGAAAACAGATTCATAAATATGGGGAATTCAATACATTTCTTATAAGTCACACTAAGTCGTTAAAATATTCTTGGTATATGCTTTCCAAACATATTTTTACTGTGGTATAAATCTACCATACCCTTTGATGAAAATTCTGGTATATTCTTCAGAAAGGAAAATAAAAATAAATGTCAGTAGAGTGAACAAACTGTGGAATGGCATTAGCTTTATCATTTATGCTACTGTTGTTTCTGCAGATATGACAGCGTGATAATTCTGAATTACTATCTTGTTAAGACTTGTTAAGTCTGAATACACTGCTCATTTATATTTAGGAATTGATTTTATATATTTTAAAAATAGACATGGTTAATTTTCCAAAATAATAAAGAATGTGTAGATTTCAAAGCATTCTGAACTGCAATTCAAAGAGGATGCCTCTCTGAAAATTAGAGAGGATCAATGTGTACATGTACTTTATGTTAATGGATGCTTATTGTGGTACCACGAATTATTGGATGTCTAGCAGACTCTTGGTATTACTTTGAGTATTTTCAATGCTCTTCATCAATCTGCTCAGTTATTCCTCTCAGTTTCTGAGGGCAGCTTTCAATACTGCAGATTAGATACCCTATTTAAGAGGAATTGTGTGTTTGAAAAGATAACAAACCCAAAAGCTCCTGGCCCAGACTTAAGATTGTTTTTTTTCTTTCTTTGGATACCATCCTTGTCATTACACTAACCTGCATCTGGGAATTCTGCTACAGATTTTTTAGCTTGGGATATTGTTTATTCTCATTCAGATGATAATATCTTTGGATTGTACCGTGCTTTTATCTTTGATTCATGTATACTATAGGCTCATGTTTACATTAAAAAGCTAATTCATCCACACAGTAATTGTGATATTTAAAGGCACCATGCACCTTTGTGATAAGCTACAATAAACTGTAATTTTAATTAAATGTTAGCCAGAATTTTGTCTTGTGATGTTATTTAAAAAATTTTCCTATCTGTTGGCATGTTAGTTTAGTGAAAGAAGGGAAGAGTGAGAAGAACAACGTAAGATATTCAATGATGTGTGGCAGTGGTCTTACCAACTTTGATAATGGCACATATTCCTGTTTTGACAGGTTGCATTATTAGGTCACCTTGCAGAGAAGTAATTTGACTTGCTAATTAGTTGTGAGATGTTTCAGTTATCCTAGGGTAGAAAAGCCTGGAGTTAACATATCTCCACATTAGCTATTGCAACTTGAATTACCCAAAAGCAAGACAGACTTTTTTTATAGTTTAAGACATTCTTGTAAAGAATTTATTTGTTTTGCAATTGGTCCCTTCCTAATGAAGAGCAGAACAAGGATGAGCACAATGGTGCAGTCAGTGAGCCAGTACTCCAGCACTTACCAGTAATGATTTCCATGGAGCTACTCTTTTATGACATGACAAGATCAATGTTACAAGACAAGACTCCAGTAAGTTACTTAAGCCTGTAGAGGCACTGATCAGTTGTTTTAGGGCTCCCCTTGATCAAAGGTCATTATGAAAAGCAAGGTAATAGACTGTAGTGCAAGCAGACCTTTAACTAGTATGTTATTTTTAATAAGGATACCGTTGAAGGAAGGTAAACTTCGAGTACAATGCAATACAAGTAACTGGTTAAAAAGTCTGTGACTGATTTATTTGTAGTTATAAATTAATTGATTTCACATGAACATAGCGCTAACTGCTTCACTCTTCATACACAGCCCATATTGCCCAGAGAAAGCCATACAAATACACTATTGTGAGTAGCCTTTCAACAGCTAAAGGATTATTTAAGTGAGATATGTACTGAGCACATATGCTTCATCCTGGTAAAAACTGTTTAACTGCAGCACTCTAAGATCAGTCAGGTCTACATCATATTTATTCCAAATACTCAGCAGTTATGCTCATTAAGGGGACAGGCTGCTTTCCAAAATGTCTATATGCATGTCTATATATAGCCTGTATATTATACATAGACTTAGAAAAATACATGCCAGTGTCCTCCTCTTTGCTGAATAGGAAAGAATGTAGAAATGTGAGATCAATATGAAGAAATGAAGCAGTAAGTGTAAAATCAGGATAGGCTTAGAACTAAATTAGGGCTTTAGAGAAGTTAAATGTGAATGGGATGAAGCAGTGGCAGAACCAGTCTGGGCTTTCAATAAAGGTCAGCTGTGTAGTATACTAACCTGTGCCTTTACCTCTCAAGAAAATGAAATTAAAGAGCCTTCTCAGAACTCTGTATGATGATACTTTACAACAGTGTAGCTTTGGGCAAGGGGGACCAAGCACTTGTAAATAGTAACATAGCAGTTAGTACCATTACCAGTTTCTGTGAGTCTCTGAAGATGTTTATTTACATCTGTATCTCTTTACATTCTTAAAGGACATGGTATGTTAGGGAAACAATCCTGAAATGGGTAAGAAGGCACACAGTGTCTCATGTAAGAAAGTAGTTCAACCCCTGGAAACAAAGTACATTTTAGTAGTGCTAAAATGATTTGTGCGACTTTTTATTTTCTTCTTAAGTTTGGATGATAGATTATATTTTTTGAGTTTATTCTTCAATTTTATTACCTATTTTGAAGAGTATAACTCTGTTTTGAAAAATGATCTTCAGTAAAAGGAAACTCCTGCTTGTCCTAATGAGTCAGGTCCTGGTAAACTGTGTGGGAAAGCTAAAGCTGAGTGGAATGTTCATTTCTAAAAAGTGAACCTTGAAGGGAAGCTTTCAGTTACTCAGGATATGGGAAAGGTGCTTTTGAACATGTATCAATAAAACCAAGGGATTTCTAGAACAATTTTGAGAAAAGTACTTACCAGAATGGCTGGACAGTCACTGAACTTTAAAAAGATGCTATATGCATAATCTTTTAAAAGTAACATTTGAGAGAGGAAGAAATACAAAAGAGCAAATCTAACATATGGTTGGATGGTTAGCACTGACTGCAAGGCAGTTTGTACTGTAATGTTCCTTACTGAAAGACTCCAAAATCTTAGAGTAGTAAGGATTTAGAGTCTTTGAGTGCTATACACAGCCTTTTTCATCCTAAACAGCAAGCTTTCTTACTGTCACATATAAATTAGAACTAATCAGTCCCTGGCAGGAATTCATGCTGAATTTATTGTGCCATTGGCTGTGCCACTCTTCCTTTCTTTGTCATACCTGGACCTGATCCAATCTATACTGAGTTCAAGGAGATATTTTTTCCCAGGTTGCTACTTTTCATCTGAGTTTTCCAGAACCTCAGTCTCAACCTCTCCACTGTAGAGGGCCCACAGTTGCTCCTTCTGTGTGGAAACCCTCCCATGTAACTGCTGAGCATGGGAAACATGGTATTTCTGTGATGTCAAATCAGACAGTAATAAATTCTTCCTGCTCTTGATATTACTTTGGTTTACCTATGATGCAGAGCAAAATGAAGGTGTATGTCATTTCTTGGTTCAATAGTGTGACCATATTTCTTTATCTGACTGAACTAATGCAGTTCAGAAGAAGGTTGGTTTGTTTGGTGTGTGTGTTGTGTTCTCCCCTCCCAGTTTACATTAGCATACTTGAGGATGTAGTTTGTCCTATAGTCTAGCAGTTTTTATCTGCTTCTAAAAAATGCTAAGTAGAAATCATTAAGTACCTTGGATCTTCCACAGTTGAGAACCATTATGAAAGGAAAAAATTAGTTTCATGCATTGACTTTCTTAAAGATAAGGAATCTTGTTGGCTAAGGAATATGAGCAGTAGACCCACAGAACATGTATGACCTTAGCAGAAGCAAGCATTAAAGTGATGTCTCATTATTAAAACAGTATTTTTTAAATCATATAACCTACCTGTTAACATTTTATAAGAGTAAGGAATGGAACATAATCACTGTTCTCCTTATTGAAAATAGTTCCAAAGTAGATATTCTGATCTTGCTGTCCTGTAATGTAACTTGTATCCAACTGAAAGCATACTGCAAAACATGACCATGGTTCTTGCCATTAAATTTTAGATTAAACTAAGTGTGCTTCATTTTACTTTAGTGGTTACAATTGTGGGTGCTTATCCCTTTTGCAAGTCTCACGGCTGTAGTTATATTGTACAGCAAAAACTATTAACAGTTCGGGGTTTTTTCTTTGAGAGATGCACAGACAGTCTCACACTTCTTTCTGACTACTTGCTTTTCTGGCATTCATCAGTCAGTTTAAGAATAAAATTAAAATAGTTTACTACTCTGAAAGTTTTTTTGTTGGTTTTTTTTTTTGAGAAACAAGTGACTGAAGAGTAGCCCAATTTTCAAAAAAGCAAAATGCACAAGTGCATCTAACCTGTTAAAGTCTGAAGAAAGGATATTTTTCCACTTTTATATGTAATTGGTATTTTAAAAACATTTCTGTGCTAAATAGCTCATCTAGGTATTTTGATGACCTAAACCTAAGCATCCAGTTTTATTCTGAGATAGTTTGGATAAATACTTCATTTCACTACTTAGACCACTTCTGTTTATGCTCTGATCCCACCAGATCACTGGGTGTGCAAATTCTGATACTATACTGTTAACAATTTCAGGATGGTTTTGATGTATGTAAACTGTGAAGGAGGTGTGTGACCAGCACATCACAGTTAAAATAAGGAGATATGTATGATTAAGAATCTTAGAATTGATCTTGGAAAGGCACAAGTGTGTATTCCTGCTATACTTGAACTCAGGGAGTTATCACTGTAAGTATGGGAGTGCTGTCTTTGAAAATTATTTTATTTAAATCAGTCGTCTCCTAGTTCTGTCTCGCCCAGAGGTTTTGAAAAATCTACTGTAAAACTCAGAGAAGTGCAGAGATCAAATAGTTCTTTGGGACTTTCAAAGACTGAGAGCAATGAAAAACACTAAAAACGTGATTTGTTCCATGAGAATGTATGTCTTGTTTCACTATTAAAACACGCCCTGGTTTCCTGTAGTAAAATGTGCTGCCACATGCCAAAAAAAAGAGAGGAAAAATTAGTCTTTTGGAAATAAGGGAAGACTGTAGAGCACATTTTTGAGACATATTTGCAACCAAAAAACAGTCCTGCTCAGGGATAACAAAACCAGAAAAGATACATTTCACTGTGTGAATAAATACTGTCCTGTACTCCTAAATGTCCTATAACTAGCCTGATATCATTTGTACTAATCACATTATCTTGTCTTTTTGGAAGAAATGAATGTCTGAATGCAATGACTTAAACCAGTGATAAATTAATTTTTAATTGATCTTTTTTTCCTTATTTCCAACTCAGAGTCATTTCATTGTCACTGTGAGAAGAAGTGATGGTTGGTTTTATAGGGAATAAAAGAAGAGCTTCCATGTATGCACTCCTATTTCCCCTGTTTCCACAGTTCTTAGGTTAGTTTGGGCTGCAGCACAACAAAAGAGAGTGCAGGAGTGAGTTAAATGCATGGGAGAGCTGCTCACATGGATTCCTCTCCTAAGTAGATAAATTGTAGATTCCTCCATCTTCCTACAGATTTATACAAAGGCCTGATCTGGATTTTGTGTTCCTTTCCTTTTAATTCTCTAGCTGTTATTATTCAGTAGGATGCAGGGTATGAAGGAATCTTGTCCATTCTATTATGATTAATACTCATAATGTCATTTAAATGTTTTTTTAGTATTTCCAAGATAATTGCTGTGTCTTTGCTGAAACCAGTTAAGATATAGTTAGGAGACCTTCACTACATGCAATATTCATGGTATGTAATAGATATGAAATACTCAGGTAAATGGTTAAACTTAAAAATATAATTATCATTAATCATTATGAAAAGCAGCCTTATTAGGAATTCATAAACTCCGAATAAATCTGTTCTTGTGACAAACCAAATTTTTCAATCTAACCAGTTCTGTCATTGATAGTGAGTTGAATTATTTTCTAAAGAATTAAGCGTTTTTTTCACCCAAAATAAGTCTTTTCTTGTAACTAATTTATTGTTAAGTTTGCTTACAAAAGGACTAATTGCCCAGCATAATTTAATTACATGTTATATTCTACTATACTGAAGATAAAAATAAATCAAGTCCATTTACTTTGTTTTTATTAAGTTTTAAAACTGAATACATAAATCAAAATTTCCTTGCAAGAAAGGAATAATAAAACATCCTTGCAACATGTAGTGGTGTTGTGCTTTCATTGAAGATGATCTCTGAAACAGGTGAGCTGCTGATAACTAGTATCCAACTCTGTGTGCTTCACAAAGCACTGTGAGATCTGTAGCAGATAGTTTGCATGCAGGCTGTAATGAACATACCCATGCTGCCAGCCTTTGGCTGTTTTATGCAGTACCCTGTATCTTCAAGGGAGATGGATTATATTTGATGGCAGATGTGCATGTATGAGAGAGCGTAGATAGCAGATATTAGAGCTGAGTAAAATCCCAGCTTGCAAGTCTTTTTTAAAATATGTATATCTAATATAGTGCTCTCATTAAGAAACAAGATACTAATTTTAAGGAAGTTGCTAAGATAGCTAGTAATATTTGAAACTGTTGACTGCCAAACACTTCTGACTTGTCAATGGGATGTGGTATGGATGGACTCTACTACTGCCTGTTCAAGGACTTAGGCAGTTGTTCATCTATTATGAAGGCTCTTCCTCAGAAGGTCTCTATATTCTCTTGCCCTCTTTCTCTGAGAATTTAGGCCCCTGTAGAGTGTATGCTGTCATATGCTTTAACTGACTTTTCTGTTGGGAGGCTGCTAGAGGTGATAGTAGGAGATTCTGACTTGTATTGTCATCCATATACTGTCTGTGGACTAAGGAAAATGATGTAACTTTTTTGATTTATTTTAAGTTCCTTCTCTGAAGCACATTAGATTAAAACATTAATGTACTGTAGCTACTATTGCTGTCAGAGACTGGATATCATCATGAACTAAAAGGAAACAGAAACATTTTTGTTGTTTCAACAAGGGAGCTATTTTATCACTGATAAACAAGAAATTCTCCATATTGGCTATTTCTGGTTACAATCAAAATCGCACCATGATCTTTGTGCCTTGAAGCTTTTTTCTTTTTATACTAAGAGTGGTGTAAATATTTGTGGTGCACACATGCTGAATGGTTAGCTGGACTTAGAATGACTAAAGATTAGCAAATGAGAACTATAAATCCCAAAGGATTAAGAATAAAGAAAAGCATTTGCGGGAACTTCTGCAATGTCTGAACAAGTGCTGGAGAGAACATTAAGTACTTTCTCTTTGAACACTGTGGTGGGTTTACCCTGGCTGGGCACTAGGTGCCCACCAAGCCCTTCTATCACTCCCCCCCCAACCTCTGTCAGAACGGCACGCAGGGAGAGAATAAGATGAAAAGAGCCATGGGTTATGATAGATAAAGATGTTATTCTCTACTTCCCGTCCGCAGGCAATGTCAGGCCGAGTCCAGGAAGCAGGGCTCCCAAACACGTATCAGTTGCTTGGACGACAAAGCCGAATACCCCCCCATCCTCCTCCTGCCCTCTCCCTTTATAGTTGAGCTGACGTCGTATGGTATGGAATATCCCATTGGTCAGCTCAGGTTGGCTGTATCCCCTCCACCATCTTGCCCCCCCAGCCTTTGGTGCCGTGTGAGCACTGGCAGTCATGACCTGGGTGTGTTATCAACACCCTACAGCTCCCAGTACTGCAGCATGAGGGCTGGATGGGGAAAAGCAGCTCAGCCAGACCCACTACAGTATTAC
>WTSP01002136.1:53230-84221 GCA_025331215.1 Actenoides lindsayi
AACCCCCCCAGAAACAACAACACAAAACAAACAAAAAAAAACAAACAAACCAAACCAACAAAAAAAAAAAAAAAAAAAAAAAAAAAGCAAACAAACCCAAACCAACAACCGGCAAACCTTTGACCATACATATGTTACACATGACAGACATTTTTCTTCTTCCTCTAAATCTCCCACCTAAGTACATTTGATTCTTCACGCTGTTGGCATCTTAGCTGTGTATTGTTCGTATCCATGGTATAGTCCTGCAGTAGAGTTACTTGGACTGTAAAATGTCTCTAAGACATTTTGAGTTTCCAGTTATCGTACATTTTATAGTGTGGATTTTACAATCTTATTATCTGCTACTACTCCTTCCTTGTATCCTTCAGGTTACTGCACTACTCAGGCATTTTTTCAAGTACTCGTGAGGTTACATCACATTCAGATCTAGTGTAGTATTTTGAAAATACAACCCCAAACCTGTAACTCAAAACCTCTTTGAATCCCCACTTGACTTTCAGTGCGTAATTCCTAGTGTAAAGTCTGCATCCAGCTGTGTGTCTAATTTGCACACACAATTATTTCAACTGCCCAATGAAAAGTGGATAACTGCACAAGCAGGTGAATGTAATTAGTGATTTGCATTTGTAACTACCTCATTTGCACATGCAGCCGTAGCAGCTCTGCATTCTAATTAGTTTAAAAATGCCTGGTGCAATGCTATTCCCTCACTTTGTTTATTCAGACAACGCTTTTGTTTATTACAGTGATAAAACAGTTTTGGAGAGCTGGTGGTGTTTAGTGGTTAGGGGACACTGCTCTGCCCTGTCAGGACAATCCAGAATCACATGGTGACAGAGGCAGGAAAGAGAATCTCTGCTGAGGAAGACATTTTATCCTTTTTGAGTCTCTGAGATACTCCCATCCTGGAGTGAGAAGGCTGCACTGCGTAAACTCGTGTGATAGAGATGTGCTTGTGCTGAGCAGCTGCTCAGAGGCAGTGAGCTAACATTGGCATGATAATCCATGTGCTGGTTCTTTTCACACGTAGAACGTGGTACCTCTCTAGGTAAGCCAAAGCATATTCCAAGAATGGGCTTCTTTTTAGCCTGCTGTGGAGCCAAATAAGGGTTCGTATTCAATGTAGAATCGCAGTTCCTGCTCATTTTCATGTGCTGTCAGGGTCTGAAATGTTACCGGTTTCTGTTAGAGTGAAATAATCCAAAATCTAGGTCAAATTCATTCTCTGTAAGTCCCTCGAGTATTGTTTTTCTACAGGTTGAAATTACATTCAGGCTTTTCTCAGTGACATCCAGTGATAGGACAAGGGGTAATGGGTACAAGCTGGAGCATAGGAGGTTTCAGGTAAATGTAAGAAAAACTTTTTCACAGTGAGGGTGACAGAGCACTGGAACAGGCTGCCCAGAGAGGTTGTAGAGTCTCCTTCTCTGGAGTCATTCAAAACCCACCTGCATGCGTTCCTGTGTGGCCTGATCTAGGTAATCCTGCGCTAGCAGGAAGATTGGACTAGATGATCTTTTGAGGTCCCTTCCAACCCCTAACATTCTGTGATTTTCTACGTTAGTGAAATAGCATGAGTAGTGGGAATTGATTCTATGATTCTAATTTCAAATGCAAAATAGTATTTTTACTAAACTTTCTAGGTCTTTCTCTGCGTATTTTTCTGAAATCCCAAATCCTGCAGATAAAGTACAATATATTTTCAGAGAGAGTAAATCAGACAAAGGAAAATGATCATTAAATAAATTAAAATTCATTAAATTTACCTAAATGGAAACCATTAGATTAAATGAAGCTACAGTATAATATCCTGATGACTCTAGAAACTTTATTTAGATCATAATTGTACTGATATTGTGCAAATCCCGTGATTAAAGAGAAAATAATGTATTTCTCATTCTTCTCCCTCTGCCTCCCTTTCTTCAAGAAATTGCAATTTCAATTCCTCTATGGCTTTATAAACAGTTACCTCAATAAAGGAACTTACCAGTGTTCTTCACAAATCTATATTTTGATGTGGTACAGCATGAAACCTTATCTTAATGTGGCATGTTTGGGAAAATAACAATGTTTAAATAATGAGTGAAATGAAGCATACAAATCTTTTGTAAATAAAATGGACATACTGGGAAATGTGAAGCCTCAGCTTCCATTACTACTTTGGTTTTTTTTTTCTGAGGCTGATGCTCATACATCACACCCATCACAAAGCTGTGTTCCCAAACTTCATGTGTATTTTGAATTGGTTATCTGTTATATATTTCTCTATTGTTCCAATGAATGGCAGTTTTTGGTCTTAATGCTGTTTCATGAAGTGTCATTAAAAATATAGATAATTCTATTTCTGTTGAAACCTCATAGTGATTTATGATTTTCCTTCTCATCTCAGTGGCATCATATTTGCTGTATAATTTCTGGATTGTGAATTTCATTGTGCTTCTTATGTAGTGTGTATAGTGTATGCACAGCTTTCTCAGAAAATTAAAAGTCGAGCTTCCTGCACAAATTACTTGATCTTCCTTTTTATTGTAATGGATTGTTTCATTTGGGACTTGAACTCATGTACATCCTGATACTACTGAAAGAAGAGTTTAAGCTTTTGATTTTCACATTCAAAGCTACTGTTCATAAACATAGTGTCCATCACTGTATTTTAATTTAGTATTCCTTCTGACTGCTGTGCTGCTCTTTCACATACCCTTCCTCTATCTGCATGCATACAGACACTGTACTGGAGCTTTTAGGGAATTAGAACGCAACAACGGCATGCAGTAATAGCTTTCTAATGGAATAACTAATGGCTGTTATTCTGTAACTCATCATATATTTGGAAGCCTAATTCTGATTGATTTAAAAATAATTAAATAAAAATGACAGATCTTTTACCCATCCTTTTACCAATATTTTTAATTTGTCATTATAATATCACAATTTGTAATGGACAAATGTTTAAAAAAACAGATTTTGCCAATTGGCATATGTAATATGAGTCACATCACCATATGGAGTTAGTGTGCCCTAAATGCAGAATGCACTGTGCAATTTGAGAAGGAAAATGGTAAGGGAGGAAGAAGATTAGAGATCAGTGGCCCAAGGGTGCTTTTAGTTGCAGTGGACTAAATTGACGTCAGTGGAAGCTGCCAGTGTCTAAGTTGTTCTCATCAGCTTAGCAGTATTCATCTGAAGACAAAATTAGAAATGTATTCCACAAAGTGCCACTGTGTGATCTGTGCTTTACTGTGAGAGGAAGTGGATGTGAGTAGTTTAGGTAGAGTTCAGAGAAAGAAGGTGTAAATCTTTTACAAAAATTCATACAATAGCTAAGAGGACTTGAACTTACCAAGGTGCAAGAATAAAAAGAGATCAGAGGCTTCTCCATAAAGAAAAGGGTTAGCCCAACTTCCTTCATATGGCACCACTGAATTAGCATTGTCAATTCTGATTTTGAATTAATACATCTTTTATGGAGAAAGAAAGCTGAGAATCATGGCCATTTGCTGAGCTACACAAGAGCTCGGAGAATGCTATTAGCAAAAGACAAAAGCTTTAAAATTGTTTTGATTTTCCCTGCCAGTCTGCAGGCAAAAAGTTTGAATCTGTTCAAGTCTGCAGGGGTCTGGGGAAGTAACAGGTATGCTTTTCTCTACTCTGTGATTTCGGTGAATGCATTAGAGGCAGCAGTGAGTGTGGGCAGTATGGCAGAGCTCACACTGTGACTTCCCTTGCCCTGTATTTGGCTTGGTTTGCAATGTGCACTGCTGGGCTTTTACTGCAGTGATCCCAGTGCAGAGCTGCTGGGAGGACTATGTGATACGATCCTATTATTTTAGTTATTATTAGCATCCTGAGAAGTTTTCATTAAAAGAATAATAACAATGATAATGACACTGCATTTCTGATCCTATCTGAATCACAGTAGTGTGTTGTCAGTGTGAACTGATGCAGCCTATCCATTAGGCAGCCTCTGCTAAAGAGGATATACAATGAGCTGTGCTCTTCCAGCAGGACCATGTGAAGTATTATGGTGGGGTCCAGTACACAACAGATTATTAGAGAACCTCATTTAATATCCACACACTGACTGGACCCCAATTTAATCCTTTTCAGTGTCCTCTCCAATGCTGTCTGCTGGTGCTAGGGGTTTTTTTGTGATCAATTATAAACAAACTTTTCATTCACAAGAGCAGCTGTTAATGAAGTTCAGTATTTTTATCACTGCTCAACTTCCAACTATGCTTCTACCAGTGTATAAAGGCTGTGCAGTAGTACTGTGGATTTGCTTATCTGCTTCCAGCCCCAATTAGATAAAAGTAATTCCTTGTCTGTAGAGTAAGTATATCTAATATTCTTTATATTTGTCTATACTTTAGAATCACATATATTAAATAATGCTAATAGAACAAATAGAATCAGAGTTAAAGTCTGTTCTTATTAGATCATTTTTTTGTAGCATTTTCTTCTTTTGCTGACATGGAACAATGGCATCACTGTAACTGTCAGGGCATCCTCCCTTGGCCCGTACAGCCACTGTGCCAGAGCATCCCTGGCCCTGCTTCCTGGCCAGCATGTGAAGCTCCCTGACTGACCTTGCACCACAGTGTCACCTCACTTGTGCTTGACCTACTCAATCTGCCACTGAGCCTATTGTTGTCATAAGGCTGTTGGTACGGGTCTGGCCATGCTCTGTGCTGGGTCCTGCTGGATAAGTGTACAAAGGGAGGTGTAAGGATAAGGCATTGACATTTGGAGTCTGTGGGAGGGTAGAGGCAGAAAGATCAGCTTGTTTCACAGAAATATTCTACTGGTTTTAGTGGTGTTATAAGCATACAGAAGCAAGTAGAAGTTTCCTGAGTAGGAAGAAATGTTTAAACCAAAGCTGAAAGGCAGGAATTTCTCCTGCATCTGTTAAAAGAAACACAGAAACACATAATGCAAAGACTAATAAACTTTAACAGCATAATCAGAATGTCTGGGCAGTGTTTTGCTGACATTGCAGCAAAAGGTATGTGAGTTTCAGAAGAGCAACTTCTAGGGAACTTTTCAAGAAAGTGAAAACTTGCATAGAAAGCTTCAACTATGTCTCATCTGATTACTTCAACTTATAGTTGGGAGAAAAAAGTTGGATGCTGGCTGGTGACATTGTTATTTTTATATCTAAAGAGCAGGCTCTCCTCTACCAGCTTCATTTCAGTCTTTGGGAAGCCAGGGCCTGGAAGACGGTTTGTGGTTTTCTTCTTGTTGTTTTTTTTTCTTGCATTGTGGGGGTTTTTTTTGTTTTTTCTTTTTTTCTTTCCTTCCCCCCCCCCCCCAACAGCTGAAGGTGAAAAACTTGCAGCAACGTGCCAGCATTCACAGTGAAATTTATTTCTTATTGCTCTGTATTTTAGGCTTATACTAGAAGTATGTAACTTTATTGTCACTCTGGTTTGATTACTGCAGCAAATAGGCAAAACTGCTGGTACAAGATAGAGTGGCCGGGCTTGGCCTGGGAGCACTGCTGGCAAAGAGCCGCCAGCTCTTGGCCCTTTACAGGGGATTAGAACAGACACTCAGCATCCCGCCTTTCCAGGTTGAACAAAGATCCCAAATGATTCTCTTGTTCAGCCTTATCTTACAAGGCATAATGCACATTCAAGAGGATGTTTATGCATTCTGAAATAGTTGGTGTTTGGATCCTTACTGAAAGGCACTGGCTCCCTTCTTATTTCCAAGTGCAACAAGCAGCAGCTAGCAGTGCATGCGGTAGCCTGAAGACTGTATTTCCGATATATTGTTCAGGGCATGTTATTTCATACATGATTTTTTAGTCACAGCTGTATAATCATATATCACAGCTATAAAGCATAGCATGGCATTGAGGGTGTATTCTGAATGCACACTAAATATTGAAAAAGCAAAACAGAGAAACCTGTATTTTTTACCGCAGTTTGCCAGAGCCAATTTCTCAATTCTTCGAAAAGCAACATGCTCTTCTAACAACTCCAGACCATTTATCAAGCAAAAATCTACCTGTATAAATTCAATGTAGATTTGGTTTTCTTAAGTAGTATTGCGAGCTATAAATAAATAACCAGAAAAAAAGTTTTTTGTAAAATATACAGAGACATGTTCTTGACTCTGTAATGGTCCTTA
This sequence comes from Actenoides lindsayi, assembly GCA_025331215.1. Taxonomy (NCBI): domain Eukaryota; kingdom Metazoa; phylum Chordata; class Aves; order Coraciiformes; family Alcedinidae; genus Actenoides; species Actenoides lindsayi. Next base: position 59,366 of record WTSP01002136.1, read on the forward strand.
GTTGGGGCAGTCATATCTAGAACATCTCCTGTCATAGTGAGTGGTTTCATGCCTACAAAAAATCCAACCCTGTCATAAATCAGTAGCAAGAACAGAATATAAGACATGTAGGAACAAAACCATACATCTCAGCTACAACCACCTGAACAAGCAGCACTATTTCTAATATTGATAGCAGTAATAGTTTTTACCCTTTCTCTGCATAGGCTTCTGGAAAGAGATGGTATTTAACCAGCCTGTTACAAATGCCCTGGTTTAGTGACTGAGGTCTGCAATAATGCTTCTGATCTAATTATCATTTATCTATTCAATATGTGCCAAAGGAAGCTTCAGACAGCCTTATGTATTGTTCATTAGAATCTGTTATTTTCTCAGGTCAGCAGTCAAAGCTGATGTACAGCACTGCTTTCCTGATAGTTCTTTACTGGGGAAGAGCTCCCACAACGTGGATCACAGCAGCTATTTCTTAGGCAGTTGCAAGGGGATTCACTTGTAAGAACAGAGAAACTTAGAAAACTCACAGACCTGACACAGAGAAGTCCAGAGGAGAAGATATAGACATGACTACTAATTTTCTCTGTAGGATTGCTTGTTGTCTTTATGCCTGCACATGAGAATTTTTTATTCCAGGCCATTAGCCACAAAGATGGAGATTATAGATTTGAAGTAATCTATGAGCAAGTGACATAGGTCATAACATGTTTGGAGTGGGCAGCCTGGACCGTGTGTATTACTTATCTCCATTCTTTTTTAAAATCAGCTCTGTCTTTTTTGGCATTTGTGAGCATTTTGGAGTTACAGATTGTTCCTCAGAAAAAAGGGTCAGTCGCTATTCTGAGGAAGTAAAGCAGAATAAAAGGGTTTCTGTGTTATCATTCCCATGGGTGACAGGGGATTACACCTGGTTACTCAGGAAATCCCCTCCAGTCCTGTATATTTTTTCTTCATTTTGAAGGAGATAAATAAGGGAAAGATCATACAGTATAGCTAAAGGAATAAGAAACATTAAAGCAACAGGAATAGACCCAATCCTACCAGTCCCAAGAAGGTTGCTTTACATTTCGCTTTATATACAATCATTAATTAATTCAAAACTTACTTAGTTGTCTGGAATTCTTATAGTCATTTCACAAACTTTTGAATCTGATTCTTTGGGAACAAAGAAGTGCAACTTTTAGTGAAAGATTAATCAGAGCTTAGGTAGTGTTAGTACTTTCTTTTCCCCATTAGCTTGCTGTGCGTTCGGTAAGATACGATATGCCATAATGATATATATGTATTGTCAACACTTAGCTATCAAGACTGTGGATTAATGGGCTGCATGATGCGAAAGCAGCCAGCTGGTACCGCAGGATGTCCAGGCACAGGATAACCATATTCCTGTGGTGGTGTGGTATTTGAATCTCTTGGCTGAGGCTGATGCTGACTGGAGGATCTCTGCTCTTACGCACAGTCAACAGAACCTCTCCTTCCTTGTTATGTTCATATGTTCTCATGCTGTGTTCTTTTAAGTTAATATAAATCCTAATTTGCATATGGTTTTTATTATGTGTGCTTTTCTTTATCTGATTATTCTATTCCCCTAGCTACTTTGAAAATTCACTGGACAGTACACAGTTCTAATGCAATGCATTAAAAATTATTACATTCATAATATCCTCAGCTCTTCAACACTTCTGAGTTCAGTTTTAGAAAAAACAGTGTCTCTGTATCATAATGCATCTTCTTCTCCTCCCCCATCATACCCAGGAATGCACAGCCCTGCCCTGGAGACAATGTAGAGTGCACTTGTACAGTAGTTCCCATCAAAACAAAATCGCAACAGTTTTAATCTTATCAGTCTCAAGTAGTGGCAAAAGTCTGTGCAAACTCAAGTCCTTACTGTCTGACAATGTCAGTGAGAAAATGCAGTTCATCCTCATCCAAGATATCAGTTGTCATAGCAAACTGACAGTACACAAAGAGCTGCAGTATATAGTGCCAGTTCTACAGCTGTAGATGATCCTTAACGTACTCTCTCCCTGCATCCCCTCCCGGGAAAAAGCAACCTTTACTTCAGGATGGTGAGGAAAATACAGTCTGAAACCTTATTCTGTACAATGTATCTAAGAAATTTTTGATGCACATTTAAAAATACTTTGCAATCATGTTTTGCTGCTTATTTCTGTTTAGTACCTTTTAAAATGTTGATATATATGATATGCATTATAGTATGCACAAGCTCTTTAAAAAGCTCCCGGCATGCTTATTAGGATTTTTCCTCCATGTTTGTGGATATTTTTACTTTTTTTAAGCATAATTTCTGCAGTTTCTCCTCTTGTACTACTTTGACTATCTCAATGTCCATCATTTGGGGTGCTCCAAAATTAATAGGAAATAAAGTTTTTCTTAGATCACAGGGATTTGGTGTGGCTATGGATTTCAATACTTGTGTCATGCTAATCAGTGACAATGAATAGAATTGTTTACGTATCCCTGGAAGTAGCGACTTAAAAAAATGCTTTAAACTCCAATGAAAAAGAATCATTAAAACTTTCTGCTCAGATATGCTTTCAAAGATGTGCTATTAGATGCAGTATAAGCTAATTCAGGTTTTTCAAGCGAATTAGATATCCAGTTACCATAACTGCATGCATGTGGAAATGGCCAATTTGTATGTGGAAATGGCCAATTCCCTTAATTGACATGTGCAATTTCCAAACCAGGCATGCAAATGTGTTCATATTCCTTATAGACAACTGAGTGCTAAATCCATTTGAAATACTTTACGATGGGATACTTTGTCCTCTTTTCTTACCAAGAATGTGATTCTGAAATCATTCAGCAAGAACTAGAATAGGAGACTAAGTCAAACAAAGGGCATAAATGAACCAGAACCACATTTAAAATAATTATTTTCCTGAGATCTGGCTTGAACCTCTGAGCTGGGAAAATCAGCCTGTTCAGTTTTGACCCAGAGTCAAAATTAGCTCTGTAGTTCCCTAACATAAGAAAAAAAAAAGTGACTGATGGGCATAACATAACTAGAAAGGTTATGAATCCCTGATAAATTTGTATTATTTTGAATTAGACAATCTTCTTCCATCAGCAGAGCTACAGATATACATATTCTTTAAAAGAGAGTAATAAAGCTTTGTAAATTGGACAATTTTTATATTAGAAAATGTTCACACTAGAAGAAAAAGGAGAGCTGCTTGGATTTGTCCTAAAAAAATCTTAAAATAAAAGTAGCACAATGTCTAGTTAGGTACTTTAGAGAACAGCAGTTTTACCAAGAGCTTTTGATTTATTTTTTTCTAGTACCTTCTTGTCTGATATTTTTGAAAATAGGAGATCAGAACAGAAGAACTGGAATGAGATGAGGTGGAGCTGAAAGACGAGAAATAGGAACAACAGGGAACTGCGGGGACTGAGGAAAGGAGGATAAATGAAACAGCATGGAGATGAGAAAAACAAGAGCCAGGGAGGGGGTGGAGGTATTGGAGTGAGCTGAAGGGAACAGAAGAACAAGGAGAAACTTTAGCCTTTCTGATCTGTAAGACGGTCTGTATTTTGCATTTGCTGTTAAATATAGATGGCAACACATATTCTACAAGACAGAAAAATAAAGGACACCAGAAAAAATACTGTGAAATAAGTCTTTGGGTTCTGAGAAGCATAAAAGACTTTCAAGTTACTGGTCTTTTGATTTATTATGATGCTACCAGGATTGAATGGTGTCTGTGCAGCTCTGCATTTCAGATATATGAATCTATGCAGTAAACATGATTTCAATTATCTTTGACTAATGTTTTGATTTTATTCATAGGGAAGGCAGCTTTCATAAAGAAGAAATGTTTGCCCTGCTGTCCTAGTTAGTTAGTCTTAGTGTGACCTACTTGCCTGATCCTTGCCTCTCTGGTTGAATTTGTCCCCTCTATTCTTGATCATCTCAAAAAGCTGCCTTGTGCCACATCAGAACTGGATACATTTGTTTGTCAGATTAAATGTTTCCCAAGTGGAAATTGCTTACAGGGTGTAGGATCCTTAGATGCTAATTAAATCTAATGCACTGGTGATACTTTTATTGCTATTAATGTGAGGATTTTTGCCCAGCTCCAATTAATGTTAATGTGAGGGAAAAGGGAGAAAAAGGCATTCTTGACAAGCTGAAGAAAATTTTGTTCAAATGTCTTTGTGTTTCCTCTACTCATTATGTGTTGATATAAATGTAAATGTCTGTGAGAAATGTGAAAAGGAAAATGTAAGGCAATACACACTTATTTTTGGCTGGGAATAGCAGTACTTGTGAGTCAATTTAGACTTTCTAGCCAAAAAGACTTGGCAACTAGGGTACTGACAGCATTTGCACATGCTTTTATACATTTGCTGTTAGGGGTCGATCCTGCAGAATCCTGTAGTCTCCATTTATGGTAAACTGATTGAATGGAAGGCAATAAGCTAACAAAGAGTATGCAGCATGACCTGTTGCTTAATACCTTTCTCACAGATGCAGACACTTGATTTCAATGTGTCACTGATCCTCTACTAGGCATTCTCTTTTTTTTCAGTCAGTTACACAGGTTGCAGTCAAGAATTAATGAAAAAAAAATCTGAATTCCTAGTGGAATTTTTCATTTTCCAATTTCACTGGTTTGTTGTTTTTGTTTTTTTTTTAAATTGCCTTTCAGATTGATAATTTCAGCCTGTAAGAGGAAGGAAGAACTGTTACTTCAGAATATTCACCCTCAATGAGTGTGAGTAGGCTTTGTCTTCTCATAATTTTCCAAAGTAGTTTAGTACTGAAAGCTGATATTCCTAAAACAGTAGAGTGACTAAAATGGAAATATATGCCCTCTTTTTGAGAAAACAGCCCTAAAAGAAAGTAGCCTACTTAAATTAAATGTTTTTGTCTTTGCTAATATAGCACAGGTGGAGTTACGTGAAATTCACACTTAGGACTTTATGGCATTTTTTGAATGAAATATGTTTTTTTAATTGAAGGTGAGCATTTTGATGTCTGAGGTTGATGTCCTTGTTGCTGCATATTGGAAGACAAGAGAAAATTACGTTGTGATGCTAGGAGAGAGGGAAAAGACGATTTCCTTGAAAATATCTAAATAAAAAATAACCCTCTGAATTACCACAAGGTTGTGTCATTTATAGCAAAATCAGTGTCTAGTCTTTTTCCTTTTCTCAGGACTGTTCCCTCTATTCTCAGAGCAATTCATATGCTCTCAGAACACACTGCAGACTGTACTTTAGCTTGAGGCAATTCTGAATTTGTGAAGGTCCAGTAATTCTTCCCCTCGCTCCTCCCCTCTACTAAATTTTCGAACCTCTCAACCCAGTACCATTCGATTCTGTTGAGAGTGTTGTTCTAGATGATAAAAGTGATCAGCCTTCAGACTTAGCGCTTACCTTTTTCACTCTTAATTGTTATTAGGAGGGAATAAAAAGAACCCAATATTGACATTCTAGCCCACGTAGCCACAGGTGGGATTTTTGAGTGAAAAAATTGAGGGGTTTTCAAGCCATTCAAAGTCTGGTTTCTCAGCCAGAGTTCCACTGTGTGAGTGACAGCAGGCTTTGCTCTTGGGCAGACTTCTTGGTAATTCAGATCCCTACTAGTGGGAAGAAAATATTGGTGCTGAGGCTGAAGTGTGTCCTGCCTAGAAAGATATGACTTTGAGGAGCATTCTACTCAGGAAAGGCTTCCTTGGCACTTCTCCTTGACATTTGAAGGCATCTCTTTTGCATTTTGGGCATTACGATTATGGTGAACAGTTTGGTCAAGAATTATATATACCCTTAAATAAGTAGCAGTTCCACAGTGTATATAGTAATACCTTTTAACCATTAGTTTGTATAGTACACTCTGTACAGATCTACAAGGCTTCTTACTGACTCCAAGTACTTAGTTCCATGAGAGTGTTCCTTCTGTGCTAGCTCTTGATAAAGGTCAGATTGATTGAAAAAATGAAATGCTTTCACTTGAGTATTACAAGGTGAATGCAATTCACAGTGGGAATATATTTTTGATTTTTTTTTTTTTCTCTAAAAGAAAATCCACACAAGTGTCATATGACCTCTAGGGGTGAATATTCATCAGCTGTAAAATAGAAATAGCTATTTTCCTGTATCACTAGCAAAATATTCCTTCCTCCTACCTCTGTTCCCAGTAAACATTCTGACTGGCAATACAAATAAAATATAAAAGATTCTTGCTTTGGAAATGATGTTCTACACTAGCAGAGTGGAATTTAACCAGCTTTTCCCTTCGTGTTGTCAGACTTCAAACCCCACTTATTCATACATTGCCATAACGCATATAGAGTGGTGAAGCCTCAAATGACTGTTCAGCCCACAATCCAAAGATCACCTAAATGGATGGATGATACTGGATAGCCGAACATTCAGAAAGCTAAAACAACAATGGAAATTGTGTAAAATTATTATTTTGTGGTGTTTTTTTAATAAATAGGGGGACTGAGGCACACTGCATGGTGCAGTAACAGCCAAAACTCTGGAATAAAAAAAGCAGTAAGCAAATGATAAAAGTCAGATCCACCTGCATTGTATTATTACATTTCTTTCTCTCACTTTTATCTTTTTTGTGTTTTTCACTATCTTTGTCACAGTGACTAAATTTACAATAGTTTGGTGCTTCTGGGTATGTTGTGATGATTGCCAGTGTTCCAAGATGAATGATTCCTAAATTTTGTTGCTTTTTTTTTCACTCTTACTACGTTCAAGGCAAATACGTTATTTTGTAATGAGCATATTACCGAGAACAGTCCGTTCTTTGACTGGAATATTTACAGAGGAAGAAGGGTGCAGAAGAAAAGAAAGTTAAAAAATAATTATGGAGAGCAGACAACTGATATCTTTAAAGGTGAGGGGGTTTAAATGTTTTTAAGCTGTTTTGGCTTTGGTTTCTTTAAGCTATTTTAATCTTTTCACTCAGTCCCCAAAAGTTTCAGGTATGCGTTAGAAATATGTTAGATGACAGAGACTTCACAAAATTAACTCCTGTAATAGCAGTGTTACTATTAAATGGTGATGCTTCCAGCAGCAATTCTGACTCTCCGTTTCCAAAGATTTATCTGTAACCCTCACTGTAAATTGTGCTGGGTTACGCCTCATACAGATGCTGTCAGCCCAAAGGCAATATTTACAAATTAAATTTTTAATCTGTTAGAATTACATTTTCTGTATAGCTTCGTGTTTCTTCACTCATATTCTTATCTTTATTAAAGAGAAAAATGACTCCTCTAAAGATAGAAAAAAGCACAGCTGCACTTGTTTGGTTTTGCCTTTCAAACAGATAAAGGATGAGATGTAAAACTGCCCCAGTGACCTGCCTGAGTTCTAGTTAATTAGCTGAGGTGGAAGAGATAGTGGTTAATGGCACAGAGATACAATGGGAAGGAAAAACACTGAAAAGGTATCATAAGTCTGGCAACATTCACGGTAATGTTGAAGTTTTGGGAATGGATACAAGGAAGTTGGACTTTTGAGATTATACCAATATTTGCAAATGAAGCAATATGTTTATGTGCACTATGTTTGCTAAGTGAGTGTTCAGTAACTGGGAAGGGTGCTAATGGAAGCTGGTATTCTGGAAGATCTGAGGGTAGCATGCTTAAAGAGGACATTTGTATCCTAAAAATGGTCTTGTATCTGCAGCAAATAACTGGGCCCACCACAGAAATTCAGATTGTCCCAGGGCCTCTGATGATGGCCTTCATTCATTTCTGTCATAGTCTCTCCCTTTTCCTTTAATATGGTTGAAAGTGGGAGTAGAGAAGGAAGACTATAAAGGTACTGTGGCCAGTGACTTTACTAGTGAAAGGTGAAATTCAATCAGTTGATACTGAAAACTGGGAGAATATAGATGGGAGATGTTTAGATTGGTCTTTAAACTGTAGCTAATCTGTTATACTCAGTCTAAGTACCTCATTGGTTTCAAAAGGTGTTGCAACTTCAATATAGCAGCAATTACTTAGAAAAATAGACACAGCTGACCAGGCTTTATTGAAATCACTTTCAGGATTATGAAAAACCAAGGAAGATTAGAAAGAGACTATTTTCTACTGGCACATTAAAATTATGGGCAGTTGAAAGGCAGTTGGACCTTAGTGTCATGCTCAGACATCACAGATACAGTATTTCAGTATTACTCAATTCATATGCAAAATGATACACAGGTTAGCTGAGGTTTCATCCATACACCAGTCAATCGAGCATGGCCGAGCATGCTTGAAGATAGTGTACCAGAGACCAACAGGGATTTTGGCATGATGACATATTATTTCTGGAATTGTGAGGTTGGTCATATTTTAATTATTGCAGATAGAATCAAATACGGGGGGGGGGGGGGAATAACGCAGCTCCAAATGTCATTCAAAGAATGAAAGGGGGAAAGCTAGTGCCTATTTGCTTTGAAGTACATTAGGACAAGAGCTGCATACAGAGTTATTGCAGAATAGCTGATGTTCTGCAGTCTTGTCCTGTTACTTCATATTAATACCTTTTAGTCTCAGTTCTTATAGGATGTGAGATGTCTTTTATAGTCAGCATAGAGAACTCAGCAGTTTCAGCATTACCACTTTGTGAATGTTACTACTGAAAATTATAGTATTCAAGCAGGAAGTTGGTTTTGTGTTCACTTCTCTCACAAATGCCAAATTCTCTGTGACCAACCTTCATGTTTTGCTAATACTGTCAAAATTAAATTTATAACTAAAAGGAAAGCAACTAACTGTTCAGATGCATCTGGCTATTTTTAAATGGCTGGACTAGTAAGTGGAAAATGCTGTTTAGTGTTTTAACATAGACAAATGTGAAATAATCGATGCGTAGGCAATGAACCAAAGTAAAGAGTGTATATACAACGGAACAACTATGCACCATAATGACAGGGAAAGGATTTAAAGGTTATTATAAACAAATCCATGAAGATATTAGCATGGCTGTGTGCGTGGAAAAAAAGCCAACATGAAATGAGGCTGCACAAATGAACAGGGTACAAATGAAACCAAGAAATATTGATAGAGTATGGAGTTGTTTTATTGCTTTATTTTAAATAGTACTGAGAATTCAATTTTTAAAGTTGAGTATCATGGTTATAAACCTGTTTTGTATCTTTACAGTCATATTGGCATTTGGATTTCTAAATGAGATTCTCGTTTTTAAATCCTGGTGAACAATATTTGCTCCTATAATTTCTATTAACTATCTGTATTTTAGAGAGCTTCTTTAGTGTACACATCACAGTAATTTTATGTACAAAAGACCAATTACATATTTAGCTGGCTTCTTGGAGGTACATTTACATTAAGTGGACCCACGCAACTGGAATAATTGTTTATACAAGTAATTGTTGAACACACTTGTGGAAATCTGGGACATTTTAAAGCCTGCTTCAGTACTTTGGTATGGACTTAATACACAACCTGTGAATGGTTTTCATATCTTTGCTTTTGTAGTTCAGAATTTGGTACCTGAAACAGCTCATTGTAGTTGAATGTTTAAATCATGCTTGTAGTACTGAACCATGGGAGACAGCTTCACAAGCAAATGAAAATGCTTTTTAACTTTGTAGGCCCAACTTCTGTCACTGTCAAATAAACCCTAGTATTTTTATAGCGGGTTTTTCACTTATTAGAATGTAGTAAGTAGTGGAGATCTGTGATGTCATAGAATCATAGAATGGTGTGAGTTGGAAGGGACATCTAGTTCCAACCTCCCTGACATGGGCAGGGACACCTCCCACTAGACCAGGTTGCTCAAAGCCCCATCCAACCTGGCCTTGAATACTGCCAGGGATGAGGTGTCCACAACTTCTCTGGGCAAACTGTGCCAGTGTGTCTCACCACTCTCATAGTAAACAACTTCTTCCTAATGTCTAATCTAAATCTACCCTTCTCCGGTTTAAAACCATTGCCCTTTGTCCTTTCACTACATGCCCTTACAAAAAGTCACTCCCCAGCTTTCCTGTAGGCCCCCTTCAGGTACTGGAAGGCTGTTATAAGGTTTCCCTGGAGCCTTCTCTTCTCCAGGCTGAACAACCCCAACTCCCTCAGCCTGTCCTCAGAGGTGCTGCAGCCCTCTGATCATCTTTGTGACCTTCCTCCAGACCCTTTCCAATAGATCCATGTCCTTCTTGTGTTGGGGGCTCCAGAGCTGGACACAGTACTTCAGGTGGAATCTCACCAGAGCAGAGTAGAGTGGTAGAATCACCTCCCTTGATCTGCTGGCCACGCTTCTTTTGATGCAGCCCAGGGTACCACTGGCTTTTGGGACTTCCAGCACACATTGCTGGCTCATGTTAAGCACTTGTTAGTGCACACAGTGAGTTTCCCATTATGTGACAAATCAACAGTGCTTTTCTGGTTACCATACTGTCCTCAGGAGCCCTTGATTTGTGTGCAAGGTTCCTCCATTTAGCTCTTCCAATACAGTATTTCATGAAGTAAGAAAGCAACTTTATTTAAACTGGTTTAACTGTACAGTACATTAGGTCAGGTATCCACATTAAATCTGAGTATGCCTTATGGCGTGTTCTCAGAACTGCATCATTTTAATAGCTACAGGGCTTTTTTCCTCAGTGGATAAAGTTTAAGCTTTTAGTAGTAGGAAGCCTGTTCCTCTATTTTCTGCATGTGGGCATGCCGTCTTTGATGCAAAGGTCTTTAAAACACCAGTTTTATTTTCTTAAACTATTTTTTATAATGGCTAAAGTCACAAAAATATCTATGCCTGTGCAGCATATGCTTAATTTTTCATGGGTCCCATATGCAGTCTGGTTGACACATTTAAGTGAAGTTTGTTTTGTTTTGTTTGGGTTTTGGTAGGGTTTTGTTTTTTTAGTTCTTGGTTTTTTGATGGTCGGTTTGTTTGTTTTGGTGTTTTTTATTTGGTTGGGGTATTTTTTATTATATGGATTTTATAGTGTCCTAAGATCAATATATCTGCATGGCAGCTGATTACGTCAAAAATAATGATGTGTGTTGAATCCAGTAATCTGATATTTTGGCCTTATTTTTATCAAATTCCTGAAGCAACACTGAAATAATTGTTGTAGTAAAAATACTGCCAGTTAATCTAATTTAGCAACCTGGTATAAGATAAGGAAGTCTAAATAAACAGGTGTCTCCTTCATCACAGTTTGTGTAGTCTGCTGTAGGTTGAAGAACCTGTAAGACCAGAAGAGACAGCTGTTTTATTACAGCTTTGTTTATAGCAGAAGTCCTGAATTTGAGCTAGAGGTCACAATTTGAGACATGCAGGTTTTAGTTCTTTTTTCTGTGGGTTGTTTTTTTTTACCTTTCAGTGATCCACTGTGGCTCTTGGTGAATTGTTCCAATGGTTAATTACACAGCTGTGTTCTTATGTTATTTCTTAATTTTAATTTGACAGTTTCTTGCTGTGAACACTTGCTAGAAGAACTGTCCTTTAGCAATTTTCTGATTTTCATGTGTATGTACTTAAGCCTGGTTTACTCAAAGGCTCTTAGCCTTTGCTTTACAGTTTGTGCTCCTGGGTCTTTTACAAGAACTTGTCTTTTAGACATTCTTATGTCTCTTCTCTGAAGCCTCTATGCTTGATCATCTTTTTTAATGAGTTGTGGTTAACAAAACTGAGCACCATGTGTCAGTACCAAGGCATCCATACCACACATGATGAGCCAACTACTGAGCAATTTGCCCTGTCTTTGGCTTTTATCAGACTTTTGTGTACAGCTGGTTTATTTCTGCAATTAAATTAAACATGACTTTGAACCTTTTATGTATACCTGCAAATGCTTACTGACGTTGCCCACACACTGTAATAGGCTGGAAGAGCAGCCTTTACTTTCTCAATCCCTCAAAAAGAAGGAAAATAATTTGATTCAAGGGGGTAGGTATGTGACAGTTTCACATGAAAATGTGAATAATGAAACAACACTTGAATGAATAGCTTTTGTTTAACTTTTTCCATTAAAAATTGAGCTTAACTTATAGTATCTAAAAATATATTTAACTTTAAATGTATTTAATCTGAAATACAGCTGTAACATATAATATATATTTTTCATTTTTCCATTATGAAAACTAGCCAGCTCTGATATTCAGAATCTCAGAACTTACTTACCTGCCAACTTCTGCATTAGTACATCTAATCTGGAAATCTGCAGAAACTTTTATGATGTTTTCAAATATTATCCTCTTATAAACTGAAATTTAAGAAATATTTCTTGCTAGAATGAATTGTATGTTATTTCTAAATTTCTGAAGTTTATGTGACTCTAATTTTGAAACTTTAATGTATCTTTTATTAGCTCTGGAAACTTGAAGTCATTATTATTTCTACTATTCTGCTACCTGGAGTGAATACAGCAGTTTAGAAATTATCAAATTTTGTGAACTTTTCCCACAAAGGTTAAAAGTAAAGAAGCAGTTCTATAACCTCAGTCACACCGTGCACAATTTATTAGGGCTATATAGGAAGTGAGTTATTATTCAGTGTCAATAAACATGGTAAAATCAAGATCTGAATTCAGGCAGATCTATGAGCAGTGAGAATAAACAGTAGTTTTTATGGATGGATGGGGAGACTACAGTTTGGGCTCATCTTAGGTTGATGCCAAGACAACCTATTTTTTTAATATATCCTTTATGTGGGTGGTCTTGGTTTGTTTGAGGGTTTTGTTTGCTTGAGTTGTTTTTCTAGCATATGCAGCTTTAGAGCCAGGCAATAGTGTCTGTTGGAAATATGTGCTTTATTGAGTCTGGCTTCAAGACAGGACAAGATGGAATTTAGAAAGAGTAATAAGAAGCTAAGGTAAGAAGGGTTGCGAAGTGTAGGAAAATAGATGTTGACATTTGAGCACAGTTGTGAAATAGTAAGTGAAAAACACTGTTGAAAACTGCAAAAAATATCTGTGGATCACCCAAATGATGGTGCATATGTTATATTTAATGAGAAAGTTGATTAAGAGCTAGTGAAATGAAACTGAACAGACTGAAAGCAATACATGAAACAGATAAAGTTCTGCTAGAATGGATACCTGTGCAGAGATCAGCGAAAAATGGAGCATGCGCTGCTCTCTCAAGCAAAAGAAAAAACTCCTGATCTCATTTTCATAACTATTAAAATGGACAAACTGCTAAACAAGTCATGTGATTTCTCTGCAATGAAATTGTGCTAATTGGGTTGTAGGTACTCTTGTTCACATCTGAATGGGGTAGAGTCCATGTAACAAGCCATTGTAGTTCTCATTTACTCTTGGGAATATGAACCCAAAATGCTTATGACACTAATGATTTCTCCATGTCATGTTTATGGTGTATTAGTTGTTAAGTCTATACACCTCAAATACTGTGTTCCCTTTGAGCCTTTCACCATAAGACAGATGTTGAGGTGCTGGAGCATGTCCAAAGAAGGGCAGTAAAGCTGGTGAAGGGTCTAGAGAACAAGTCTTATGAGAACTGGCTGAGGGGGAAGCTCAGGGGAGAGTTTATTGTTCTCTACAACTACATGAAAGGAAGTTGTAACGAGGGAGGGTGTAGGTCTCTTTTCCCAAGTAATAAGTGATAGGAGAAGAGGAAATGGCCTCAAGCTGTGCTAGGGGATGTTTAGGTTGGATATTAGGAAAAATTTCTTCACTGAAAGGGTTGTCAAGCCCTGGACCAGGCTGCCCAGGGAAGTGATGGAGTCATCGCCATCCCTGGAGAGATTTAAAAAATGTGTAGATGTGGTACTTAGGGATGAGTTTTAGTGATAGACTTGGAAGCATTAGGTTTATGGTTCAACTTAAAGATCATAAGAGTGTTTTCCAACCTAAATGATTCTATGATTCTATATGGTACTTATGTGGCTAGTATATCATAAAGGAGGGCAGCTTCTATACCCTTTTGTGGATAAATGAAGGGAGGAGATAATTCTCTGGGAGACTGAAAGCAAAAATTCATTTGCCAAATTTTTAGTTAGAAAATTTGTATTTTTATGTTTTCAACATCTAAAACTAAGTTAACTACGTATGTTAAATATTTTGTTACATAAATGCTTTGTTAATTTTCATGCAAGAAAGAAAGATCAAGGACAGTAAATCACCCTGATATCTTTTAGCCGTACATTGAAAGAACCTATATCCTGAGAAGTTCAATGCAATCTGAGCTTTTGCTCTCTTACATGCTGAAATAATTTACATGTGTCCTTAAGATCACAGTGATGTGAAAGATTAACATTTTTAAGTCAAATTAACACCAAATGTTATCAAAAACATTTTGCAAATTGTAGTTTGCTACTGCAAAGAGCAAGGAAGAAACCAAGCATTTGGCTTCCTATTTGCAGCTATAACTAGTGACAGGAAAACCACGGGTACTGTGCTTTGCAGAAACTTTATCTCTAAAAACATATGGGAATGAATAAGCCCATGGGATCTGTCTGATTTTTTTCATTTTAATTTCTAATTGCTTCTGTGTCTTACATTCTTCATCAGATAAGGTGTAGCTTCAGGTATGATCCTCATTCTCCCATCAATTAATTTTTGGTGATTTTGAGGGTAATTTTCAACCAGAGAGGGTAAATTGCATGTTTGACAGGTTACTGTTTAGTTGGCCTCGTTCCTACCTGAAAGATACCCTTTTCATTATTTTGTTCTAATGGATGGATTTATAAAGTGTTTAGATCATTTTGTGTCAGTGGAAATTTGGAAGAATTTTGCACTAAAAATACTTTTCCGTTTTGTCACCTGTTTTGTTGGTTGGTTTTTTGTTGTTTGGGTTTTTTTGTTTGGTTGGTTTTGGTTGTTTGGTTTGTCGTTGATGTTGTTTGGTTTTTTTCTTAATACAAGTGTAACTTGTTTTTCAAAAGCAATTTAGGAATGTCCTTGAAATTGTAAGAGAGGGGCTGGGCACAAAATGACAATCAGGGATGTAAATGTCAATACCAGCTCAAAAACATTTAGGAAATCTGTTGTGAAAGGGGCATATATCAAGTGCAAAGATAAGTGTAGTGTTATAATTTGATATGGTTTGATATGAATCAAATATGAATCATATATATGATTTGATATGAAAGGGTAGGGAATGGACTAAATAAGCCCATTTTACTTTGGTTCTCTGACTGTAGCAAAAGGGGAAAAAAATAAAATAAATAAAATGTGTCTCACTACTTTCTTCCAGGGCTGAAATTAGTATAAAAGATTCCAAATATCAGGATTTCAAGGAGGGAGAAAAATGGGAGGAAAGAAAAGAGGCAGACCAGACCAGATTACAGGATTTCAGGTCTACCCTGCCAGGAATTTTCAGATGATGATAAGTATGGTGTCCTGTCACTGTCCACTTTAAATCATAATTTGTGACTGTGACAACCGTTATATACTGAGACAAGCAGAAATCAAAAGAAGACTAAAAATTCTTTAAGATGTAACTTTCAAAGCAGACATTTAAAGAACCCACATTTTCAGGTTGTTTTGAATTTGTAGCACCCAACTTAGCTTATTTTTCTATTATCTTCCCACCTTGCACTTTAAGGTACCTTTATTCTAGTAAATCTAATACCTAAACAGCTGTAATTTCTTGAATGACACAATTTTAAACACTGATTTTTCCACATCAGCTACAGTTCAGCATAATTTTCCCCATGTGTCAGTCTCTGGAGGTTATTTTTAGAGGCTCCTTAGAGAATGAGGGGCAATTGTTTGAACATGTTATGAGATGCTGACCACAAATTAGTCTGCTCATTTTAGTGCAATGAGGTGCTTTGCGTGAATAGTCAAGATGTTAGCCAAGGTGATTAATCACAAATTCCTTTCTTGAAAAAGCCCCTTGACTATCTTGTCGACAGAAAGACCAAGAAAATAGCTCTTCATTCTTGAATTATCATTTCACTCTGTTCTTCTATCATCACTGTAGCCCTTTGAGGTTGTTAGCCTCCTTATGTTGTAGTATTGCCCTAGAATTCACTAAGCAAATGCAGTCCTGTTGTGAACCTCCCTAAATATTTGTGGAAAACATCTTATATTTGTGGAAAACATAACCATAGAGAGAAGTGTTAGAACCTTGATAATGAATATCTTAATTGGCTGTTTCTCTTCTTCACCATGGTTCTCAACTATCTATTTTCAATGTGTTCTAAAAGAAGTACCATAGAATCATAGAATTGTCAGGGTTGGAAGAGACTTTAAAGATCATCTAGTTCCAACCCCCCTGCCATGGGCAGGGACACCTCCCACTACACCAGGTTGCTCAGAGCCCCATCCAGCCTGGTCTTAAAAACTTCCAAGGATGGGGCTTCCACCACCTCTCTGGGCACCCTGTTCCAGTGTCTCACCACCCTCATGGTGAAGAAATTCTTCCTAATGTCTAACCTGAATCGACCTATCTCTAGCTTTAATCCATTCCTTCTAGTCCTATCACTGCCTGACAGTCTAAAAAGTCCCTCCCCAACTTTCTTGTAGGCCCCCTTCAGATACTGGAAGGCCACATTAAGGTCTCCCTGGAGCCTTCTCTTTTCCAGACTCACGTACTATGTAGTACGAATTGTGTAGACTCATATAGCGTATAGTAGTGAGTTGAAAGTATGTGAATCGAGGACCTGTAGGAAGTGACAAGGATTTCCATGTTGTGGACTTTTTTCTCATTTTCTTTGTGTTGCCTCCTCATTTCATTACCCTAGGGGCTATTTCTTGCCTAGTCCACACAAATCAGAAGTAACACTGCTCTTAAATGCTGGGTAGTGTTTCTCACCTCTTTTTAAAACATATGCAAAAATATGGGAGTGACTTAATGAAGCTTTCATACTATATTTACTAATAACCATGTGCATTAAATTATTAATTGTTGTGTGTTACGTTTTCTGTTCAAGATTATTTAATAGAGCTTGAAAATGGGGAGTACATGTAATTTAAAAGTGTGGTTGCTAAGCACCTTGAAGAATTGGACCTCTGGGAATGATGGGAAAAGGAGAAATAGGGTTCTTTGAATATTCAGCATTTATTTTTGCCTTTCTCTCTGTATCATAGGGCTACTCATAAATCCAGTATCTGCGCACCTTTCACGTAAAAATAAGCAGCAACCCAGATCCTGTTGAATTTTCTTGGTGGCATCTCGGTTTTGAGTGCAAAGGCTCTGATTAGATAGATTTTCTCATTTTATTTCTTTTAACTATTATTCATATTGTCTGTCCCTTAATATTTAAGCTAGATGCATAAAATAATATGATTCTCAATGTATTTCAAAGCTCAGAGCTATTTGAAATAGCCATGTTATAACTTTTTAAAAGAGGTGTCAGTAGATGCTTGTCTCGACTCTTGCAATAGTTACAGTAATTAACTTTAAACTTACACTATTAAGTATTTTAAATTTGATGGTTGGAACTGTCAAAGCCATGCTGTTAGGAGCCAAAAGCAAACCTCATGTGAAAAAAAAAAATGTCAAAGATCATTTTGGTGTGTGCCAGATAACTGGGTGTGTTTGTAAGTGACAACTAGCTTATATCCAAATTACACAGACCAAAGGCAAGGCAAACATGTGGTGGGAGCTCAGGGAAATTCAGTGTCACCCTCTAGGACATGATAAAGTAACTTCCTGCACTTGAACGTAGTAAGTAAACAACTGCATTATGTCTTTTCTCACTTTGCCTTTCAGTTCAGCTTAGACTTCAAATATACATGAGGGAAATCTGGTTCACTTGTCCTAAATAGTCCCTGGGGTGCTTAGAAATGAGACGCAGCAGAATTGGAATTTTGAGTGTGTGCTAGTGTGCTGGATCACTCCCTTGCAGGAGCACAGAGCTGCTTTACCTGGGATACAAGGTCTACATGAAGTTTTAAGGATGATAAGGGAGTGTTATGCCCTTGTCACGACGTAATTAGGTAATAGAAAAAGAAGATACTTAAACTGCAGATTGGGGCAGAGACTTGCTAGTTCCCTAAGGTGCTTAGAACAATGAAATTCCTCACTACCATGTTACACTAAATAACAATAAGGATCTTAGGTCTACCCATGCTAAAATCCACTCTCTACAATGAGCATAAAAAGTGAGGAAATAGAGAATGCGGAGGCATTGCCAACCCCTGTGTTATCTGGTATTAACCAGTATTCTATCCAGTGGCACTAAATGGAAGTCACAGGGAGTCTGAAAGCCTTGGTTAAATTACTGTCATCTGGCTTCCATGTGGTCAACCCTCCATTCCTGTTGAATTTTCCCTAGCTGAAGTTCCTGGGCCTAAAATAACATTCTTTATCCCCGCCCCCATCATATCCAGAACTCATGTTGCTGTAAAGCATTCCCTCAGCCTGGCCCCAGAGTGATTGATGAAGTGATCTGCCAAAAGTTTTCACCCCCATCTTGGCTTCTTTACATAGTATGTTCTACTAAAGGGATGTAGAAATAGTGACTATAAGTCAGGCTGCAGTAGGTAATTCAGCCCTGTGCTGTTGGCATGTGGGAACTGAAAACAACCTAATTGAGGAATGTAAAATCACCTGAGGTGATGTATCCTGATAGTAGAATAAAAATGTGGTGATAAAATTGCTCTTCATAAAGAAGAATAATATTAATAATTTTAAAGACTATTACATCCAGTTTAAACTTAAATAAGCCCTTTATTACTCTCCTGCAAAGCATAAAACAAGGAGCTTGCTCACTTTCAGTAAACTCAGTGGTTTTAAAAAAGAGAGAATTTAGTCATGGATCTTTCATTATCATTCCTGCAGTGAAAATATGAAGGTAAAAGTGTGGTTTTATTTATTTACTTATATTTATAACAAGATATCTAGATTAAAAGCAGCTTTAGAACCATCCCCTCCTGTACTGAAAACCTCCCATTCTCAGTTATAGAAATAAAGTGGCAAGGAGCCTGCTCTGTGTTACAGAATTAGTGTATACAGTAAAATACAAACGTTTCCTGAGAAGTCTGTAACATTCTCTCAACCTTAACTGAGCCTAAGCAGTGTGAGGCTGGGTATTTACTACTTCTGTTTTCCTTTAAGCATTTGCTTATAGAAGCAGCTCTGGTCTACATCAAAGAGCAGGAACTTCAGCATGTGATAATAAATAAATAAATAACTCCAGCCCTAATGAACACTGATACTGACTGACTGGCATCCCTTTCTCTTACCCCAAACTAGTTTATGCAAAGCCATGGCTGTGAAGTTGATTCATTAGCTGTTCTGGTGACAATAGTCAGGAGCAGAAAATAACAGATCAGCCCCACTTTTCCCTGTAGGTTTAGAAACGCAATGTTTAGTTTTCTTTTCTCCTTGTTCTTTTCCTCAGCTGCCCATTTTTGTCAGATGATATCAGTGTTTTATTTTCATGGAGAACAAGTTGGTTTTTTTTGATGGTGATTATATTAATAGGCAATTTTGAGTTTGTGATTGGTTTATTTTAATTAAAGAGACTATTTTTTTTTATTTTGCTTGAAGTATTTTTCTCAGGGTAATCCAAAGCTGTGTCCATCTGGTGTTTTGTGTGTTGGATGGATGATTCCTTAGGAAAGAGTCCATTAAGCTGCCAAAGTATTTTGGAGATTCCAAACCTGGAAAAAAAAATTATCTTCTCAGACATAGCCATGTAGTAAATCTTGATGCGTATTTATTACGTGCACTTATGGAATTTGTCACTAGCAGTAATAAAAAAAAAAAGCTCAGTTTTTCTAAACTGTTCAGTTTTAAAAACAAAGAACTCTGCATCCAGTAAGTTTAGGGCTGTGAACCTTTATTTAAAGGTAGGAAAGCTGAAGACCAAATTTTGTTAAATAACTTGACAAGGAGGCATAGAAGAATTGGTGGCAAGAGATGGATTACAACTTCTCATGTCCAAGTCATGAATGTAGTGTTCGTTCCAGTAGAATACAGCCCCTGTAGTTCTTCCCTTACCAGAAAAGATATTAAACTAACCTCTAGTATCTTCCACAGCACACTGGGAGAAAAATAAATAAATCACTCTAAATAAATGCCTCTAGCTACTTATTTCTTATATCAATGTTCTAACAAAGAGACCGATAGTTCCAACTTTAAAAAGAAATCATAATAAACAAAATCTGACATAATATCAGTTCAGTGTTCCATACAACATGCCATGTGGGCAGGAAGATTGGTTGCTCTGATATCTGTATGTTTGTAAGGTCTTTAATCAAGACATTCTTCCAACTCATAATTCAACACCACAGAGTGAAATACAGTAGGAAATTGAAACTGATTGATAAAATATGGAATTCCTCCCTTAGAAGAAAATTAAGCATACTTAAGGGAAAAAACCACAGAACATTACTAGTTCAAATGAAAAATATGCTGACATATTTCTTCCGGGGGTTGGGGGAGGGATAAAAAATAAAAGCTACAGGAAAGAGTAGGTGACAATAATTAGTTTGTTGTTTTAAATTAGGAGGTCTCTTGGGCCAGATGTTAGTTGTCAGGGAGTAATGCCCCCTTCTGAGACATGTAATGAAACTGAGATAGCCAGAGGCCTTGGGAAAAAAAAAAAAAGCTCTGTTTGGAGATGTCATTTTATTACAATGCTCTTGCCTTTTGCCTGAAGCATCTTGTGACTAGGGATAGAAGGAAAAAAGGAGAGAAAGAGAGCATGCAGGGATTGATAGAAGGGATGTAGACAGTATTTGTATTCAATCATAGTCTGGTCAGCAGAGCATGCATGCTTCTAATTAGCATAAGGAGGAAGGCAAGAAACCTGTCTCTGCCACCAGAGACAGAGCAGACAGGCACAATCTCAGGGCTGTCCGGAAGAGCTGCCACAAATGTCTGTGGCTCATTGCAATGCAGGTGACAGAATTTAGAGAAAGATATCAGCAGAATTATCCTTATTTTCTCTGCCATTCACTGTCTGCTCTTATTAAGCAAACAAAGAATCCGAGGTGCTTTCTGCATTTTGGAGCACTAAATACAGAAGCCACAGCCCTGCAAATTGCTCTGCAGGGCCAGCTGCTGTCAGCCTTTGCCCTCACTGGACTGAGCTTTCCAGCTGCAAGCCTGCTGAGACAGGACAACTCAGCAGCTGGGGTGCTGCTCAGGAGCAGCGGGGGACATTTATTTGAGCATCCAGTGCCCGTGCTGGTGCCAGGCAAGGCCTCGGTGGCCCTTTAGCGCCCTGTCAAAAGTTGAGTGGGCTCCTCCCAAGCACAATGTGCTGAATGGGACAAAACAGCAGCAGCAGCATCCTGTGGCACAATGTGGTGGGGGAGCCTAACTGCACCCCAACTGCCCTCTCCATCGGTAGCTTGTTTGAAGGACATTCATTATATTCTGTGTGGTTTGTATGAGTGTTTGACATTAATCCAGGTCAATGAATACAAACAGTACTATAAGATTTGCTTCAAAGGTGACAGGTTAGTTCATACTTTGCTACTTAGCTCCTACAGTACACACGAGCATAATAAAAATAGCTTAAATAAAACCATTTCAATTGCAGTAGATCAAAGCTTTCATTTTTGTCACTAGCCACATTTATATCATTTACATTTCACTTTTACTCATGTCTCTGCATTTTATTTCTGCAATAGAATAAGGACAAATATTAAACTGATTTCATATGAGGAATAATACATTTCCTAGCATTTGCGTGCACTTCTGCTAACCTTTTAAAAATAATTTTATGCCTTGTGAGCTACAAATTTAAGGGAATACAATAGGAAAAATACAGAATTTTTGCAAAAGTTTTGTTTTTCAATATTATTTTCCCACACTTAAGTATTTCAGAGCTAATTAACTTTGAAACAGCATTTGCATTTACTTTATCTCAGTGGGGTGAAAGACTGAATTGGTTTTGATTTATTCCTGTTTATAAAATGATTTAAAAATAAATCTTTTTAAAAATTACTCATTTAAGGTGCCCACATGATGCATATTTTAATATCTGCTCTAAAAGGTGTTCTAGCAGCATTCTGCATTTTAACGGCTTCTTACTGGTTTAATAAGGTGCAGTTTACATTTGTGACTTCCCAGCATGAGAACTGTATTGTATCAGATGACACAGCTTCTTACTTTTAATGAAATGACAATTTAAAATAGATAAATACCTCCATCTCTTTCCCTTGTTAGAATTTCAGCACACAAGAGTTAAAGAAGGAATGTTACAGCAGATTATGGCACTTCTAATCTCTCAACTGGCTTCTGGTGGTGTTACGAGATCCTTTTCATACCCACCTGCTGTCCAAAAGTCATGAGGATTTTCCATTAATTATGTAAGATTACTTCAAATTTACCTAATTGTCTTCCGGGACTTTATCCTGACTACACTCTGGGTAGAAGGTGCCAAGCATTTTGCAGGTTTCATCTCTGGGTTTGCAGATTTCAAAGAACCAGAGAAGTTAATTAACTATTGCTATTCCTGTTCCAATTTAGTTGAAATATTTAAATGTTGGGAGTTGGAGTGTACCTTCCAGATATATTCAACATAGTCAAACTTCCCCGCTTGCAGTTCACTGTGAGTGTTTAGCAAAGTTGATAACTGTTTTAGTATCCGAAACACTCGTCTATAGAATAAACTAAACCTGGTTTTGTCATTTTGTGGAGGTGAGCTTATGGGCTTTTTTGTTGTTGTTTTTAATTTAAAATTAGTTTTATTAGAGAATTTTTAGGGAGATAGTGTTAAGGTCAAAGTAATGTTTTGTGAAGTGCTCATGTGATGGAAAAATCTATATTTCATTCTAAAAATTGACTCTAACGTTCATAGAACTCCTTGAAAATCCAGACAACTTCAAAGGTATTTATATATATATGTGTGTGTGTGTGTGAATTGTACACAGAAAATAAAAAGCTGTGGAATCTCTTTCAGTTGAAAGTTGTCAAGCAAGATGCAGCCCATTAGAACAGGCTGAAAAGCACATGGACAAGCAGAACCAGGTAATTACACACATTTTTTATCACAGGGTGTCACACAGGTTTAAGCAGGAGGTATGGACTCAGACTTGACTATATAGTCCATTATCTTTTTCTAATGGTAACAGTATCACTAATTCAGTGGACCAGATTCATTGTCACTGTGTCAGCACAGCAGCAAGCACATTGCTAAAGGCAGCAATGCCAGGACTTCGTTTTTTACTGTTTAATTTACATATGGGAGTGAAGGGTTTCTTCAGACATTCCCCAGTTGTTGGTGGTAGTACTGGTAGTGTCTGGAGGCTTTGATCTGCTCAGATACCATGATGAGTACTCTCCTTCAGATAAATGAACTGTCATATTTTTGTCTTTCTCAATAGGAAAGACATTAATTCCCCTGAAGACTGTAGTGCGGGAAAACATACAGCTCATAGGAGCAGTGCAAATATTCCCTTGTGCAACAGTGGGACTTTCCTGGTTAACTTTTTTTGCTGCTTACTTTATAAATATATAAAAGGCAATTAGGATTTTTACATTTCTTGTGAAGGAATGTCTCATCTCAGTTATTGTCTAACTGTACCATAAAATTTATTTTTTGGCGCCACCCCTCCTGCCCCTGCCCTCTCCTCTCTTCACTGTTTATAACCAGACAAAAATCCTGTCTCATTATTCTGCAGAAGTTTGACTTCATGCCCACACCACATCCGTCTCATGTAGTGCTCAGTTTGCAGGCTGAAGTCAGCCTTCTTTCTCATTTTGACTTCCGTTTTCCTCCTTTTATTTGCTTGTTTTCAGAATGTGTCAGAGCAGAACACAGATCGGAAGTTCCATTTTGCAGTTAAAAGCAAAAGCACACATTAGAACACATGTTTATTTATGTTTGTTAAGTTTTACTGCTCTGCTCTGTATTTTGTGGAAATGCATCCTGTCTGATGAAACTTTTACATTCTTTCAAGAGTTTTGGATTTTTAGCCAAATCTTCTTCCCTTGCCTGTGCCTGTTCACTGAACCACAGTTGTTCTCAGCTTTTTCTTTTGTTTTTCTTTTTGGTGTACTCCGAAACAGACTCACTTTGACTTAAATATCCCATCCACACAGACAGCAGTAGCCTCTGCAAATTCTTGAATGGCTTTCATGTATCTTCTGCCTATTCAGTCCTGATCCTAGTTTAGTATACACATTACATTAAAAGGAGGAACAGTGTTTATATTTGAGGGAGCAGGATCAGCCTTTTCCAAAATCCTCAGTTATTAAAGGACACTGAGTTATGGTGCGTTTAGATGCAGTGCCATAAATAAGCTACTACTATGAGATGTTTTCCTTTACACAGCTGAAATAGAGGGGCAGAGGTCTTTCAAAAGTGCCTGGATTCCTTATTCTCATTTTCTTTTGTTGGGAGTTAGGTCCTTGGACCATTTAAAAACCTGTCCCTCTAAGTACAATTTCTTTCTTTGCTGTTTCACATCCTTATTTTTGGTAGGAATTTGCTGATAACTGATCTAAGCATTGTTATGCCGTTTCTCATGATGAATTCTCTGTGCTTCTGTTTGTACTGGATGTCATAGAAGATCTGTTGAATAAAGGAGAGGGACTATCTATGTGAAAGCAGGAGTAAAATAATGGAAAGAGAGAGAACAGCCTGCTGAGCCCACCCTCAGTGGGCCTGTCTATATTGTACCTCTTGAGGGACCTGACCAGCTTGGCAAATCTCATACAGCCTCTACCTAAATAACCTCCTTTTTGTGGGGTACTATGTGTCTCAGTGCTTCCCCTTTTCTCACTGTTCCTCTCAAGTACTTGATGCAGGGGAACCTATTTCTAGGTGCCTCTTTACTCCTCACAAGTTTAGTGTCAATGGTTGAATCAATGGGCAGAGGCCAACTGTATGAGGTTTAATAAGTCCAAGTGCTAGGTCCTGCATTTCAGTCACAGCAACCCCAGGCAATGCTACAGGCTTGGCGAAGAGTGTCTGGAAAGCTGTCTGGCAGAAAAGGACCTGGGGGTGCTGGTCAACACCTGGCTGAACGTGAGCCAGCAGTGTGCCC
>WTSP01002136.1:84321-109209 GCA_025331215.1 Actenoides lindsayi
CACAAAAAAGATATTGAGTTGCTGGAGAGAATTCAGAGAAGGGCAACCAAGCTGGTGAAGGGTCTGGAGAACAAGTCCTGTGAGAAGAGTCTGAGGGAATTGGGATTGTTTAGTTTGGAGAAGAGGAAGCTGAGTAGAGACCTTATCGCTCTCTACAACTGCCTGAAAGGAGAATGTAGTGAGGTGGATGCAGCCTCTTCTCTCAAGTTAATAATGACAGGACTAGAGGAAATGGTCTGAAGTTGCACAAGGTGAGGTTTAGATTAGATATTAGGAAGAATTTCTTTACTGAAAGAGTAGTCAGGTACTGGAATGGGCTGGCCAGGGAGGTGGTGGAGTCACCATCCCTGGAGGTATTCAAAAAACATATAGATGAGGCACTTCCAGGACGTGCTCTAGTTGGATGGTGAAGTGCGCTTATTGTGGTGGGTTTTTTTTGTTGTTGTTGGTGCTTGGTTGGTTGGTTTGGTTTGGTTTTGCTGACGGTTGGAAGCAGTGATCTCAGAGGTCTTTTCCAACCATGACAATACTGTGATTCTGTGTCTGTGTGAAAGGTTGTGACTAGTTACGCCTATATCCAGGCCAAGTAGAAATAATATTGGTATCTCAGGGAACATCAAAAATCCTAGCACTCTGAAAATACAAGTTGGACCCACAGACAATATTTCATTGACTGTTTTGTAGCTTTTTTTGGAGTTCTATTTCTAAATCTGCAATTAATAGACATTTTATGAAAATGGCTAGGAGTCATCATATCCTTTACAGATGTGGTCACAGTAAAATAAATACAGCTTAATGGAGCTGCTGGCTCTACTACATGAAGAGAATTTACCTGTGCATAAACTGTAAAGATATAAAGAGGCTCAAAACTGGTTTGGTGACATTGTTCCAAATGGCTCAGTTTGATAGACACATCACCCTGGTACTTCACTTAGAAATGGCTCTCCATGAAATACTGCAGCCTCACTCTTGGTACAGATTTTTCAGGCTATTTCAGGGGCTATTTTCAGGCCTTAAGATATAGTTCAGCTTTCTGATTGAAACAGGTCTCAGAGTGAGGGTGTAATAAAGGGAGAAAGGCTTGAGGCCACCTTGTCCGGTACATGCATTCTAGGACAGACCAAAGTGCAATCTCACACCAGAGTGTTTGTGTTTGACAATGTTTTGAAGTCTGCTTTTGAAAAGCATTTTTATAGGCTACCTATTTTGGTTTCTTTGTATCACAGTTCTTATGTTCCTTTGCCAGGAATATAAAAATGTTAACTAATTTTTTATATTGTTTTTAACTTCCCAAAAGAACTTTTCGTTTTGTTGACCAGGTGAGAAACCTATTATTCCACATGGATCTTATCTCCAGATGCAGTCCTCAGTTCAGGAAACATATATCCCAGTGCACAGTATATTTTTTGAAGAGAAGTACCTTATTAAGTCATTTCCTGAGGAGGGATGAAGTTAGGAATGTTTGTAATTGCTTTTCTGAACTGCTGCCATAGAGCTTGGCTGGTGTAGTTCATTCCATACTAAACCTTCTGATTTCTCAGCATCTTACTGCTTCACCCCCATCCTGTCTCATCAGCTTCTCCAGTTAGCTTTTTCTGACACAGGACTTGGGGGTGAGGAGGGGGAGGAAGGAGACTATCTCCTTTCTCTGCTGTATGTTGTGATGACCATCTTAATAGTTTCTGAGTTATAGAAGTCTAAAGCCTAATTTTTTTCCTAGGAATCAAGCCATGTTCAGTAAGATGGAGGAGTTACATGACTACAGCCTGATTTGTACAGAAATGCAACAGAGTTGAAAAAGCACTCCGGCCCTCTTGGCCTTGTCAAAGTGAGTACGAAGTTGAGTATTTTGAGAATTTGGGCCACGGTAAATGTTCTCTGCTAGCATTCAAAAGTTAGCATAAGGTGATCTTTTAAGCAGCAGGAAAATATTTCATGCAGTATATGTATATAAAAAGCCCAAACAAAGAAACAAAAAACTCCCCCAAAAAACCCCAAACAAACAAAAGAAAACAACCAAAACCCAACCAAACAACACCAAAAACCCCTCTAAAACCCAGCAAACCAACCAACCAACCCCTTTTCCCCTAAGTATCTTTCCAAGAATTCAAGGAGGATAAAAGCAACAGGTCACTTTCTTTGTTCACTGAGCAGTCCTATTGAAAATTTAACTTCAGATGGACTATGATGCTATGAAATATTTTGTTG
The DNA here is from genome assembly GCA_025331215.1 of Actenoides lindsayi. Lineage (NCBI taxonomy): Eukaryota > Metazoa > Chordata > Aves > Coraciiformes > Alcedinidae > Actenoides > Actenoides lindsayi. The sequence goes on from WTSP01002136.1 coordinate 86,530, forward strand.
TTGGAATAACATGTAGCTAGATAGAAGAAAGCAGTGAAATTTCTAGATCAGCGTGTACATGCGTGCTGGATTAGAAGTAAGAAGATTGAAGCGAAGAGTTGTTTTTTTCCCTGTCTTCTCTCTGATCCTGTGATTAAGATTGTCATTCCCTCTTGTGGCAGAATGGGAGAGCAAGAAATGCTTCAATAACCTGAAATATCACTAATTATCATGTGAGATCCTGGAAGAAGAGAAGTGTGGAGAAACTGTATATTTAAGGGAAGGGTTTCCTCTTTAGTATATGCTTGCTTTGATGTTAAAATAATGTCCACTTTCAGATAGTGATTACAAGTGTATATTTAACACACGTATTCTCTTACTGAGAAGATTCTTGTCCTGATTTTGGCTACAGCAGAGTTAATTTTCTTCACAGTATCCAGTAAGTGGCTATGATTTGGATTTGTGCTGAAAACACTGTTGATAATTTAGGAATATTTTTGTTATTGCTGCACAGTGCTTACACAGAGTCAATAGGAGATAGGCATAGATATCATTGTATCATGAGGTAGGAAGAAAAATATATTCTTACTTTTTCAGTATTGTATGTGGTACAGTAGAGTGAAGAAAATGCTTAAATCTCAGAGATAACCATTAAAAGCCAGAGCATAAAGGGCAGATCGTGCATGACTGTGCTATTTTGTAGGCTACAGGTAGCTGCAAGCAAGTGGGCTGCAAGCTTTCCCTTACAGCCTAGATCTCTCTTGCTGTCATACAATGTACTTACTGTACTCAGGGGGTGGACTAGGTAACTGATGTTTGACAGTGCAACTTATGTCCGAGTACTGCATTTGTCCAAATGGAGAACCTTCTAGAATATTTTCCTAATGGAGTTAAGTATACAGAGATCAGGCTTGTTTTAGAGTAACTCTCTAGTATTTTGTACTACTTATACCATTTGGAGCAAATGAACGTGAAGCATATAGGAGCAGAGAAACAATGTGCATTTTAGAGTGGGATCTTCCTATAACTTCTGATGAACATCAGCAGAAATTTAAGATAGGATGAATTGTACAGAGAATGATTAACATGAGAGTCAGGAGCAAAATGTTCTCCATCTGTTCATTGGTTCACTCACCATAAATCTTGCCATCTCGAATCTTCATCAGACCCTAATGAATATTACTTTATGGGCTGATTGCAAGAGCCTTTTTTAAAGGGGGAGAAATGAGTATGTGACAACAGGGAAGAATTGGGGTATTGCACATCAGAGTTAGGCTGCACTAGAAATCATCTGCAGTATTTATTTCCTAAGTATAAAGATTATCTCAGTGAAAATAATTTTCCAGTTTGACAATTTCATTTTAGTGTTACTTGATCTACTTTTCAGACACTTGGGAAATCAGTGTAACATTTTACCTCTCCCCATGCCAAAATGCGAGCTTTTAGATGACTAACTTGATCGCAGGCAGTGAGGCAGCGGGTCTGGCTCTGGCACTGACCAGCTTCATGGCGCTTGCTGTTTCTTCTTTTAAACAGGGGGTTTTCTCAATGCAGAGTGACAACGAGGAGTGGCAGAGTCTGCAACTCTCGCGGGAGCACTCATAAGAGTGATGCAGATGGGGGGCGTTGCTGGGAAGCTGCGGGACATTTAAACGTGGTGAAACCAGAAGCGCTGCCATATTGCAGGCAGCAAGGCAGCTATGGCCATTACGGCAAAGCAGCGAGTGCATGGGGATTGGGCAAACAAACAAATAGCATAATAAGATAAAAATAAATAAAGAACCTTAAAATAAAGCAAAACAAACAAACTACTTACCAACACCTACAATAAATCAATACTAAAGTCCTAGAATAATGGTCTCTATGCGGCAAATGAAGGCTGTGCTCCTGACACTGGAGAGGATAGAGGTGGGAACTCAGACAGAGCTCCCCCAGAAAAACATGATGGTTCAGGTCGCAGGCTGCAAGGAATGCCTCAGCCTCTCCCTGGTAGCAGGGAACTGTGCACGGTGTAAACAGGGTGATGATCTGCTCAGCCGAGCAGCACAGCTGCAGGGGGAGGTTGAAAGGCTGGAAGCTAAAGTGGAAAGGCTTAGGAGCATCAGGGAGGTTGAGGAAGAGATTGACTGGTGGAGCCAGGCTCTTCCCTCTCTGAAACTCAAACAAGAATTGGAGCACCTGCCACAAACCACCCAGGAACAGGGGGCCCCTGGGCCATCCCTGAGGCAGGTTCATTGGGAGACACATCAGTATAGTATGAACCAAAAAGTCCATGGTCAAGGCAGCAAGCGAACTCCTGCCTTGTCCACCTTCCTCCGCCCCCGTGACAGGGAGCGGTGACAAGTTCCTGCTCGGCGTGGCAGGAGTGTTGCACCCCAGTTCAAGAAGGACAGAGAGCTACTGGAGAGAGTCCAGTGTAGTGCCATCAAGATTATTAAGGGAGTGGAGCATCTCCCTTATGAGGAGAGGCTCAGAGAGCTGTGTCTCTTTGGCCTGGAGAAGAGGAAGCTGAGGGGGGACCTCATTAATGTCTATAAATATGTTAAGGGTGAGTGTAAGGAGGGTGGAGCCAGACTCTTCTCAATGTCGTCCAATGTTAGGACAAGAGGCAATGGGAGTAAGTTGGAGCACAAGAGGTTTAGAGTAAACACAAGGAAAAACTTTTTCACTGTGAGGTTGACAGAGCAGTGGAATGAGCTTCCCAGGGAGGCTGTGGAGTCTCCTTCTCTGGAGACAGTCAAAACCCACCTGGACATGTTCCTGTGTGACTTGGTCTAGGTGATCCTGCTCTGGCAGTGGGGTTGGTCTAGATGTTCTTTCTAGGTCCCTTCCAACTCCTAACATTCTGTGACTCTATGAAGATGAGTTACACTTAGTGCTTATTTAGAGTAGAATTTCTGCATCACTCTATGGCCAAATCCTCTTTAATGCAGATACTGGCATAATGCAAAGGAGGTATCTAGCAGAGGTTCTCAGTACTTATCTGCAATCTCTTTTCTATGTTTTCATATCAGTGAGACCCTATTGTACCAAATGAGCATCTGTGATTCCATCTTAAAAGAAATAGAAAAGTGAACTTGTAAAACTTGTTTTCCAAAAATCCATATTCAGAAAGGCTATGACACTGCTTATGACATGACAGATTTTCACCTAAGTAGGATCAAATGTGTCCTACTCCAGGGTAAAGTGGTGTCAGTAAAGACTCGCACTGAAAGCAGAAAGAGCAGCTAATAATCCTGCACCTGAAAAACTCTTTTTGTAATGTTCTCCAGGCTCATGACCTGATAAGTGATTAATTAAAGTCTCCAGAGAAGGTTAAAGGAAGTAGTTTGCAGGTGTACCTGGAAGGACTGTATGAAAATACGTTTTATGGGGCTTTACGGTTTTCTCTGGGGGAAAGGGTGGTCCCTAGAGTCCCTGTAATTTACATATCAGCCTAGCTTGCAGCACACAAGGAAGCATGAAAACCTTGAAAGCTGAAGATTACAATCGAATTATAAAGGAGTGCATTTCTGAAGTTGTGATACTTAGGAGTATTCTAGTGCAACAGGATGCTTAAGGTTCTGCTGCAGTCATGTGAGTGAAGAATCAAATAGATTTGGTCTGAAGCTGATGCTTGCAAGCTCAATAAATACATTGGTTGGAGACCTCCCAGTTATTGTTAAGCCCCAAAGTGCAGGTTTTTAAAGGATTTACATCTAAACTGACACGTTAGCATTGATCAGAGCTGATTGACCAGGGTTGTGATGAACTTAAAGGAAAATGTAAATAAATAAGAAGGTACATGCTGTTTCACTCACCAATAAGTGTGCTTGTGTACTTAGAGCTAGGCAGTCATTTAAGTAACTTGCTGGACTTGGAACGAATGAGGGTGTAAAAGCAATATGAGACTGGTTGAGCATCACATCTCGAGTGATACACAGAAGCAAAATGGAAGGCAATACAGTAGGAGTTAGCAGTCTTGAGCCCAATAATATTTTTTTTTCCTGTGAGAAGAATATTGCCACAAGCCCGCTCTGCAGGGAGATTTAAAAGAGGGGTCTTTTTAAACAGAGAGTTGGGTTACAGTGAAATAAATAAAAGGTGTGTTTGTGTCTTTTGAAGTAGCATGACTATACCTAATTAAGTGTATTACATAAACAGGTGGTTTTGCAGTTATTTGTACTGAAAGCCACTTCTGAAGAGAAGATGGGAAAGTTAACAACTGCAGCATGGGGCAGTTAGAAGGCTAAAGACATAGATGATAGTGAGCAAATGCTTGAATCTTTATCAAGAGGCTAGTCTTTGCTGTACTATCATTGCTGGATGGAATGACTAAATCAGAAAGTTAAGAGACCTCTTTATTGTCTCTAAAGATACAGAAAGTTAAATGCTTGAAATGGTACCTATACTATTAATTTGGCCTCATTAAGTGTTGAGATCTACAATTTTGAACGATGTAGTGTTATTTGACTTTTGTTCATACCTTGTTCTTTTAAAAAAACTATGAAAAAATATCTAAGCATTTGTTTGAATGTATTCATTAGAAGCCAAGTAATAGACTGTTTCTACTAGGCCTTAATAAAGTAGAAACTGTAGGTTACTGGGATCAAGAATCTTGTAATAATGTGTACAAACTGGAACACGATTTAAAACCCAATTTTTAAAATTCATAGATACATGTGAGGCCGTATCTCTTTCCTCTAAAGTAACTGTCAATGTCAGTTGTCAAGGAGATGAAGATCCAACTTGCGTCCTTCTGCTGGCTTATTTCAGCATAGAAGAAACCACAATAGTAATCTTCATGTTTACAGAAGAATTTCCTCTTGCTGCTGTTTTTTTCAGAGGACACTTTTTCAGAGAGTTTTCAAGCTCTATCTCAAGTCCTCCCAGTGCCTGTATTGTTCCAGTCTTGACCTTCCCCTACCCATGCTATAGGCTGCCTCCCCTTTCCTCCTGAAACCTTTCTTTCCCCAGAACCAATTTCTTTGAAGCACCTTTTCTTAGTAACCTCTGAACTCCCACTTTTACTTCAGTCTTGTGTATCTTTCCTCTTGCAGATAATGTGGTTTCTTAAAGAATTAATAAAATTATAGCAGTGTAACAGTTCAATAGTTAGTACCGATAGCAATATTAATACCCCACTTGCTACTATTTCTCTATTTCTAACTCTGAAGTTAGTAAAATTAGGTTTGTTTTTTAATTAAAATCAGGCCTTACATAAAAGCTCATTCATATGCATAAGTGTTTCACAATCAAATCATTAGTGTTACTGCTTAACAAATAAGGGGGGAAAATTAGATTATAGGGTTTACTTTTAGGTGCTTACATAAAGATTGTGCCTGACTGTCTAGCCATGTGAAGTGCTAGACTCATTTAGAGGTTTTGTACTTCTGCTTATTTTTGAAGTTTAGATTGTCATGAGCTTGTTGGATGATAAAGGAAGGTTAGTAATAAAATTGCAGAGGGAAAAATCAAAACACTGTGGAAACTCTGTGTTCAAAGGTCTCTGGAAACTAATCAGACATCCTAGACTTAGAGTAGGCTGTATTTTGCTCCTGTTGGTGCTGTGCCCATAACCTTTGTAGAGGGCTAGTGGAAACTGTACAAAAAGCTAGCATCTTAAGGAAAGCACTATTGCTGCTAGTTAGGGACCACAATTCGCTTTTCACCATGTATTCAGTTGACAGGAGTGCAGTGATGATGAGAACAGGGAGGGTTCATACCACAGATCAAAGGAGTTTTGCCATTCTCTGATCTGAACTCTGAGACCTTCCATAAAAGCATTCAGATTCTTTTCCATTAAATGTTTTTTTACTGCTTCTATTAGGACCCAGAGAACACAGGAAGAGTAATTTAGTAGTAAATTAGGTGGCCTGTTTGGAATGCAAGTACCACAGAAATCTACACTTCTGCAAAAGCAGTTTCCCCTCCACGGGGTATTGCTGCAGAAAGCTGGTCTGTTCTCTTCCATGCCAATTTGAACTTGATCACACATAGCAGCAGATCACTGCTGTATGTAAAAAAAAAAAAACCTCATTAGATTATTTTACAGACTCACTATCTGAAAATCTCTTTTTACCATTGTTCTTGGAGGCATAAATTGATAGTTAGTAGAGATGGTGTGTACAGTGCTGTACACAGATGAAACTGCATCCATTTTTCTTACATTGCTGGAATTCTGAGTATTTACTTATTGCATTATAGTTTCTGACAGGAAAAATACTGTGATACTGGTTACTATTTCAGCAGAGCCTAGTTCTGCTAATCCCTCCAGTAACTACAGTTCAAGAGAGTTTTCACTACTGGGTTTCAACCTTTTTTTTTTTCTTTGGAAGTAGTCTACTATCTTTTTCCCCAGCTATAGTGGGTGCACTAAAGTGTTTCTTTTCCTCTGACAGGCTTTGGCAGTTTGTGGAAAATTCACTCTGTGTAATGAGGATTACACTTAGACATAGTTCTGACTATCAAACTAAAAGGCAGGCTATGCCACCCCATTGCAAAAGGAAGGTGATTTTTGATTGTGGGATGAGAATTATATTGCCTTCATCTCTCAAAAACCGAGGTGCCTTTATGCTCCTGTTTTCCTTATAGGTATGTGTTCTTAGGGAAGTGCTCTAGACCTCAAATCAGAATATGGCACAACGTTTTCAGTCTCACGTGTGTAGTCTTCATGACTGACAGCTGAAAGTCTGGTAAATTTTTATTGTACATCTCCTTCCTACAATATCCCTGAGAAATTGGAAATTACTTTTATTCCCATTTAATAGCTACATCATTTTAAACACAGAGGTAGTAAGTGCCATAGCCAAATTTAGTGAGGATGCCTGTGGACAAAGGATAGAATGGAGGTGTGGTCTCCCAAGTTTATGTAACTCCCTGAAAAGAGCCACATCACGAATAAGAAATGACAGGAGGACACTGTGCCCGACCTGTTTTACAATGCATAAGGTTTATCTTGAAAATTGTTGTCAATCTGGAGTTGACTGAAATCATCTAAGAAAACTCAGAGAGAATACATTTGTGTGTCAAAAATTTGAAATATGTCTATAAAACCAATTTCTTGGGATCTGAGAAGATTCAAATTGACTTTTGGTTAAATCTGTAAGAGAAAGAAAATTTACTCAACTCTGCTTGTACAGAAACCAAAAAACTTTATAACCAGAACTCCCTTTCATTATTCCTTGCAGACTACTAAATAAAGACTTTGCTTTGTGCTGAATGCATGGAATAGTTAAATCTGGGAAATTTCACTGGCTTTCATCATCTTCGTGACTTGTCAGAACAGGAGGTGTGCCAAGGATAGAGTACTTGGTATTTTACTACTATGTTCTTTGTCTTTTTTTGCCTTGTAAAACAACAGAAAAAGAGATGAGATTGAAGGATCATAAAACAATCAAGAATTTTATATATAATTTTTATGGACTTACTAGTCAGGTTTCATCCACAGACTGTGACTTGATGAAAATGGTGAAAAGCCTTGCTCAGACATCTGACACTGAAACCCTACACTAGTCCTTTTAAATGCATGGCATTCTGTATCTGTTGTGTATAAAGCAAAATTATGATCAGAAAGCACAAAAAATTGGAACTATATAGCTACATCCCACTGTTACCCTCCTGTCCTTCCTTTCCAAGTAAGCATGCCCATCTGCTTTTTTTCAGTGCTGTTGAAACAGAACACATTTTGAAATTCAGGGTGAATTTGGGGGTTTTGATGTTTTCAAATACTTGCCTGCACAATGGTTAATCCCTATGGTCAAAATAATCAAACTGTCTCCTTTATTTCAAGCAGAAAATGTGAGCAGTTCTCAGAACATACAGCTCCATCAGGCCCTTCCACCCAGTTGGCATCTCTGTATCCATCACATACGTTATGCTCCTGCTGCACCAACCATTTCCCAACTCTTTTTTCTAGTCCACCCACAAATTACTTTTTTTTTTTTTTTTCCCCCCAGTGTATGAGAAGAAATCTCAGGTAAAATCACATTTTTTAGGGGCCAAACTTGACAAAAAACAGACCTGCCTGATGCTTTCAACTGTAACTAAAGCCTTGACTTTGAAGCAATCATGTCTAGTTGAACATTAGATGACACTGCATTTTAAGCATATTTTCAAATGTAAACATGACGGGTTCACATAGAGAAATGGAAGGTAGATAATCTGGTTTTTCTGTAACATTTCTAAAGAGGTAATTATATTCCACAAAGGGAAATGGTACCTGATTTTAGTTGTGAACCATTGTATTGTGTATAAGCAAACAATTGCCTTGCCTATTCAGGTCTCATGCTAGAATGAGTTACTTGTGAACATTTGAAAATAAACATTGATTTGATCCTCTCCATTTTCTACTTTGCACCTGTAGCTACTACAGCTGTTTAATATTTTATTATGCAGTTAAAAAGGGGAAAATATCATCACTTTCCTGTCATATCTTTTTTCTTTTTTTTTTTTTTTTGCTACTTCGTGTAAAGCCTTTTTTGATTTAACAACACTTGTCTGTGCACTTTCATGTTATTTCTTTAGAATCACTCCCTGTAGTGTGAATAAATGTTATTTGTGTCAGCAGCAAATCTTACTCTAAAGCCCATATTGTTATGAATGTGTTTATTCAATGCTGTTTATTCAAGCCCAAACTTATGTATTTTCAAGTTCTTTATTTATGTGTACCCAATGTCCATCAATTCTAACCCTCAGTTGGGATTAGAAGGATGAAGGATTACCCATGCAAAACATCTGTCACTGTGACTGCTTGAAGAGTTGCACGACTGAGGACAGAGAGAACCAGAGCTTGGATTAGCAGCTGAACCAAAGATCGGTGGTTCTTCTCACTGTGCTTGATTACATGTCCATGGCTGCTGTATGCGTTTTCACCACTTCTTTTTCATGCTGGAATATATCACAAGTGTCTGTGTTCAGCATTGCTGTAGTCAATTATAACCCTCTTACGGTGCCTCCAGTCATTGTTTAAATAGGTAAAAAAGCACAAAAAGTGATATTAATTTGAGTATAAATGCTAATGGTTTAATCAAAAAGTAACTTTGAATAATTATGTTAATTTATTTATAATATCATCTAGGTTTAGAAAAGCATTTAATCCCCAGAGAATCTTTTGCTTCATGCCCCAGGGTGCAATATCATGTAATTTGAATACATCTGCAAAAAGCAACAAGAGTTATTTCAAAGAGCTCAGCACTGAGTTCTGGACAGCCCAACCTTGGAGCTGTAGACTTGCATGTAGCTAGTACCATTCCTCCTGTGATGCAGCCTCATAGTTTGTGGGAGAACAAATGGAAATTTTCCTTATTACAAACTTTAATTAAAACTTAGGTTTAAGATCTTGAAGCATCAGCAACTTCTGGAGTGTCAGCTCTTGGTGTCAAGATTGACACCATGACACTAACATCATTTATTTCTCCTGTGGTGGAAGAGGGTAGAGACAACTCATCTTCTAGAGATTTCTACAATTTTCCTAAATGTTTCTTTGGGAGAGCCTGTGAGAAGCAGTATTGTTGCTTCTAAATCTTACATTTGATTCAACACAACTTAATTTGGAATTACAGAAAATTTTCCTAATCTTTCTATTGTTATTATTTTAGAAATTTCTTGCTTTTGTGTTTTCTAGCTGTCACTGAAGTCAAAGCAACGCACATATGTACCATGTGTCACAATTTGGCTAGTTAAATATTATTTAGCTAGTTTATTTCTAAAGTCACTTCTAATGCTTGAGCTCCAGGTGTTTCAAAATGGACACTTGAAGTTAAAGAGTTTTTCAAAAGTCTCTTTTGATTATGTTTGTTTTATGAATATCTTAAGTTTTTTCTCTCAGGAGCCTTTATTACCTTTCCTGTACTACGCCATCCTCATGCTTACATAGGTTCCTGTGTTATAGAGAAAAAACTTAAACAGTGATTCTTAAGCTATGTTTCTTTCCTTTCACTTGCCTCCTAGTTGTCACTGGCAGAACTATTCTTTTAAACTTTTTGATTGTTGCATAATTAAAGAGGTATATGGGACAATAGCTTCCTATTTTAAAAAGCCATGAAGACTTAATGAGAACATGGCTCCAGGGCCTTCCTTGTTGAGGAGGGGGGAAAAAAAAAAAAAAAAAAAAAAGAAGTAAAGAAAAAGGAGAAAGGAACATGTATTCCTAGTTCTTAGAGAACCTTGATGCCCTGCTATAGTACAGTGAAGTATTTCCAGACTGCTGTGGAAATGAAATACTAGTATCTTTTGAAGACACAACTAACAACAGGGAGAGAAAAGGACTTAATCAGAAAAATGAGTGTGCTTCGCAAGGAAAATGATTCGGGCAAAGTAAATCTGGTATTAGGCAAGCGCCTTTTGCTGATGGGTGAACCTTGCTGTGTTAGATCTGCTGCCTTCCATGTGCGTCACATCTGGTCAGCCTGGTTTATATCATAGCAACTTTATTGTAGAAACAGACCTTTGCTTTCTTGGTATTTTTGTCTGCCTAATTATTCTTAATTTGTCTATTACGATGGCATTTCTCTTTTAATTTTCACTCTGGAAATGTTTTCCTTTCTTTGCTGCTTTGTTCCATAAGAACTGCTCTCACATCCTCTCTCTGTAGCCCTTTTAATCTGTCTGACAGGAAAGCAAACTGATGCATTATCTAAGGCTCCTCTCTGGGCTACTCATCAGACTGACTGATGTTCTAGAGGAACAGAGGAATGTATACCTTCCAAAGGCAAAATATAAAAACTTCACAGTGCTAAAGATAAAAATATCCAAGTTTGGACAATGCTGTCTTTTTAGATCCGCTGGTCAGGGTATGCAATTCTTAAGATCTATTCTTTAGCTGGCTCCTTGCAGCATGAAGTACTGTTTGGTTTATGTGGTCCTATAATGTACAAAATTCCTTTCTTACAAAGTTTCTTACAGTAGTGTTCATCATCATATGGAAATACTGATGTTTTGTTAAGATGATGTGGAAAGAGGAAGTGATATTTATAGAGCAGATGCGAAATTAACCAAACGCATTAACATGAAAGAGAGAACATATTTCTAACAACATCATTTGCTGTTTTAATATATTTATATATATAAATATACATATATCTTGAAAGGTGCTGTGATTGACTGACTTTTCAAGAGAAAGCAAGGTTCTTCCCATCCCTGCATAAGTGACAGCACAGAGAAAAAGATATCAGACAACTACTATGTGAATCATGATCAGAAGGGAGTCAAAACCTCAGAATAAATGTGAAAACTGAACAGAAACAGGTGGTGGCACTTTTTACCCCAAGGCATACATCAAGAAAAAAAATAAATACAATGGCCCTGCATCTTCCAAGTAGGTTATATCCAGAAAGAGCAGGGTGGGGCTGTACATTGTCCTTTCATGCTGTTCTGCCTGTTTTCACATACCTAAGTGACACTGCCACTGGCTTCTAGCTATTCAAATATAACTGCCTGAATCTAGATTCATCTGATGCAACCAATTTCTGGCCCTTTGGAAGTTCTGGTTTCTTGCAAAGCTAATCCAGAGCTGCTATAATCAGTGCAACTTTTCCATCCATTATCACTGCTGATTGTAGATCTAGGTTTTAAGATGTCTGCTTAGCGAAATAGGAAACAGTTAACCTGTACTCTTTCTTCTCAATAATTATTGTAAAAACATCCTTTTCATATGTTATCACTTTTACCATGTGAATTACCTTACCATATGCATTTCCACACATTTTTCTACAAATATTGTTTCCAAGATGGACTAATATCCTAAGAAATTTGATTGAATTGTTCCTATTGGACTCTGTATAGACGTAGGAAGCTACAAAGCTTTTTAGAGACTTTTTAAAGAGCTTTTCAGCTTTCACTCTGAAGTATATAGGTCTATTAAGTTTGATAATTATACATATGATCTGTATTTTCAGAAACCTTTATTGTGCTTCAAAAATTGTAGCTTCTTTTGTATGCCTCTGTTCAGCAAATTTCCTGTTGGTCACTGTAGTTAAAATAGCTTGCAGTATGATTTTTACTGTTGTTCTTATGAGATTCTGACCCTTGTAATAATGATATGTAAGTAGCTAAGTTTTATTTGGTACCTTGTCCGTGTAGATGAACAGATGGATTCGCTCACATACATGCTTATTATGGAATAGACACTGCATTATTTATCCCTGGTTTCCTGCAGCAGATTCTGCACTGTAAAGTAATTGTAAAAGCTTTAGTAGTCTTGTAGTACATGGTCTCAGCTGTAGGATCATCCTTAGCCTCTAGAAACCCAAACACAATGAGTATTTTGACATGTCAAGCTCTAAAGCTCTCTAGGAATCTGGAAATATTCTGTGACTGAATAAAGGATCTACAGAAGGTTGGAATGTAACTTAGAAAGAAGCAGATGTGCTCTAACCTAGCTTGTAAAAAAATAACAGTAATTTAGCCAAGGAAACTGTGCTTAGAGTTGAGTTTGATTTCTCTGTTTTATTTTCCTAGCACAGATAGAATAGCTTCCCTATGAGAAATGTTAATACCAGTCTGGGTAGAGACATTACATGAGATGTTACTGCTGTGGTTTGTTTTTTGACTGGGAAGAGATGAGGTGACTGCAGTTTGCTATCAGTCTGCTTAGTAACATCAGACCTCTCAGAGCTGCCTCTCAGTTGCCTTGTTAAGTTTGCACAGAACATTTTTAGTTGTCTGCCTGCAAAAATAAGGAAGACTAAAGGACATTCCTGGGATGCTGAACCGTCTCAGCACAGGCATGCAGAGCTGCACTGCAGTAAAAAATGTGGTTTATAGCATGTGCAGACCCTCTGTGTCCCCTCTCCCTGTCCTCCTCTGATCGTGCCTTTTGTTCTTCTTCATCATATTTCTCCACATGCACAGATACTTGTATAGCAATTTCTGGTTTTCTTTGAAACATAATAGCATGGTTCTTGTAGAATCAGTATTTGATTTGTCCTAATCTGTATAGTGTTGAATCAGTGCAAAATTGTAGTAGAAATTGGTTGTCTTTAAAGTGTATATATTCCTTGAGGTGTTGAGGTCCTCAAGCGTGAAAAAGTACATACATGTGATTCAGAAGTTCACATTTTAGAATGTGCCCTAGTCGCACTGTCTGCTGTTAAAGTCAAGTGATGCTTTCCATTAATAACTGTTTTTCATTACTTAAGATTTTTCCCAAAATTGTAACTGCATAGGCTGAAAGTCTCCACAGTGGGTGCTAAACACTATGCTGACAGGCACAGTGGAAGGCTCAAGATTAATTGTCTGCAGAGCAAGGTTTAAACAGGGAAAAATAAATAAAAGGTAGGTGATACATTGAGCAGTGACGAGAAAACAAAATATGGAATAGCTGTTCATTAAGTAAGTGCTGCCTATTGCACTGTGTCAATATGGCAGGGATCTTGCAGGGAAAATATTTTGAAATTGTGTAATTGTAAATTATATCTTCAGGTGTTATGTGTATGGATAGACACTATGGACAGATATTCAAGTTACATGGTAATCTTAAAGACATTTCCTAACTTCTAAGTATTTGGTGTTACAATCTTAATAGTGAGCTCTGCGTGTATATTATGTGTGTGATATTTCATTCTCTGATCAATTCTTATGAAATTAGCTATGTCATCAAGTTCTGAAAATGCATTTCAGTTAATATGTGTTTCTGAATACCTTTGGAATTAGAGAAAAAGCGCTAACATGCTTGGTTTCCAATGTAAGCCTTTTATCTGGCAGTACTAACAAGAAATGTATGCGAAGTCCATCGAATGGTGTGATTGTAAACTGATTATTGTGTGAGAGGGGACAGAAATGGTATTTACATAGTATTGCTTTCCTTTATGTTTTGTAAATCTTAGTTCTAGGGAATACAATAGAACTTCAATTTAAGCCTAATTGTGGGCATTTAGTGTTGTGCTGAAATGTCAATTTTCATTTCATAGCAAAGCTGAAACTTTAGAAACACCATGGGATTCCTTGCCAGCTTCAGCAGAGAAGCTGCAGAAACCTGCACAAACTTGTTAAAAAGTGAAAACCTCTAGCTTAACATACAGATCATGCTCAGAGGCAAAGCATGCATTATTGCTTAGACTCAACCAGTGCAGCAAGAAAAGTTGTTGTTTGGGATGTCGGTTGGTAAAACAGTTAAAGGCCAGATACTTCACTGTGAGGCAACTGAAATGACCCAAGCTTCCCTGAAGTTATTCTTCAAATGGATCCGGGAAACAGAGGGCATTCAGGGCAAGCTACAGTATTTTCAGATATGCTGAAAATTATTGTGATTACTGTTGTCAAGGTCTGCTGTATCAACCATCAAAAAATAAGGACCTAACAGAACAGTTCCATAGGAAAGACAGGGTTCATGTCAAAAACTTGTGCTGCCAGTCAGTTAATATCACTTCTGTTTTGTAAAACTAGTATTTAATACAGTTAACAAAAGTGGCGTTTAAGGAAAGGAAACTACTTTGTGGCAGTTGTAGCAAAGAATGCATGGTGACAAATTCTCAGAGTAGCTCTCTGCATTGCTGCTGTAGTGTTGTCAACATATGGTACTGGCCTACAGCCAGCTCTCATTATTTTATTATTCTCTTAGGTGACTTTTATTGCTTTCAGTGTAAGGTGAGTTCTTTAAAACCCCAGATCCCAGAGATGACTTTTGAAAGTAAAAGCCAGTGTCGTAGTGGTACAGATATGGAGCAAAGTGTAAAGAATACATGCACCCTAAAAGATGAAAACTGCAAGACCATGTAACACAATTGTGGATACAATCCATGGCAAAAGCAATGGATGAGGCTTTTCTTCTTCCCAAATATTTCCTGTGTCTGTGGCACAAGACAAACCCTCCATTAACTCTCCTTAGCACCTACAGAATCTCACTTTGTGCTATTCTTCCTTCTTGTTACCCTCTGGCTCCAGAGGCTGAGCTGGTTGAATTTTCTCTGTTATTCCCTCCAGCAGAGTACCGGGCTCTTCCTTTGGGAAGCACCTACCACTGACTGGTAGCAGGAGCTTGCTTTCATACCTCTTTGTGTCTGCTTTCTTGTACATTAATTCTTCTTTCCTCTTTTAACTTCATCTCCAGTCCTGATAACTGACTGTGCAGCATCCTCTGCTTAGTAAAACCCTTCCATTTCAGAACTGCACACTTCGCAAAGACAGACTTTCCTGTATCAGCACAGGCAAATTACTGCATGTACCATCCAGTCCTTGTTTCTGCCTCTGTCCTGATTTAAAGTTTGGAAGAGAAAAAGTAGCACCCTTGGCTAGAATAGGTCCTGCACTTCATGGCAGAACAGAAGCTTTGTACTAGGGCTGTTCCTTTTTCTTCCATGCTCTACTGTGCCATTTTATATGAGAGCTGACTGACATTAGAGACATGTAAAAGCTAGGGCAGAGGACGGTTAAAAAATGATTGAAGAGCAGTATAAAATGTGGAAGACGCAGAAGGGCAGGATGACATTGTAGAAGGCAGAGGATATCCTGTAGTCAGAAGCAGTGAGGCTGTGAAATACCTGTGTCTACATGAGGTGGCATGAACTGGAGAGGATATTTGTCATTCAAAAACAAAAAACAAACAACAACAGAACCAAAACAAAAAAATATTAGAAAACAAAAAACAAGCAAACAAAAAACCCCAAACCAAACCAAACAAAAAACCCTAAAACCACAACCAAACAACAACAAAAAAACACCAGAGTTTTTGGGAGAAAATGAAATGTCAGTATCCTGTTGATCAGAAGGGGGGGTATGATCATAATATTTTTTTTTTTTTTAAGATTTGAAGATGGGAGTGAAAATGGAAAAAAAAAAATATGAGGCGGCAGGATAGTATGCATCTATTGTTGGAGAAAATAGGGCTAAAGATATGTAGAGAAAGTAGGAAACAGTCCAAAAATTTGTAGTTGACATTGCGAATTTTTTTTCAATAATAATATAAATGGAAGTTTTTTCGGAGGGATGGGAGAGAAATGGAATGGCAAAATGCTGAGGATCATCCCACCTCTTATTCTGATTTTAATTATCCAGTAGAGGAGCAAGTCATCTCTGCACAGCTGGGCCTCTTTCCTCACTCCATAAAGTGGCTGAACCCTAACCTGTCTGATATGCTTGGTAATTATAACCTTTACACACTGAAGTGTGGCTGGGAATTGCCAGCACATTTAGACACAGAAGGATGTAGATATTTTAAGAAGCCAATCTTCTTATTCCATTGTCTTTATTCTGAGCCTGAAGACTCCATGTGGCTTACAGCTGGAATGCAAACCATGGTTAAGATTTTGCTGAAGCTCCGTATATCCAATTTAAAACAAGATCAGTATGAAAATGGGGTCATAATTTTATTGCAACAAGTGTGAATCAACCTTATAATGTAAGGCTATTTCATCTTTCATTTATGGAAATGAGTTAAAAGTGCATATTGGTATAAGGCAGAAAAATAACAGGAGTGTTACAATCAACACAATGACTTAAAAAATGTAGAAGACTTCCAAAATGTGCTATTCAAGTGCCCTTGCTTCATAGAGAAAAACTTCTCCTGGCCCTGCAGGGTTTTAGCAATGTTCAAAGATTAGGCTTATTTACTAAAATATTGATTTGATTATACTATGATGTTAGAATTAATATGGTGTACGTGAATATCTGTGTTCTCTTTGGAAAGATATTTGATTCTGCAATAAGGAATGAATGTGCTGAGGGAGTTAACATGATGATGTTCAGCTAACTACTTGTTATATACAATACTGAATTCGAAGGCCTTTTATTTTAGTCACGATGAAAATTCTTTTTTCCAGTGCTCTTAAGGTTTTGTTTTCAAAGAATTATACCCTCTGCTCCTCTGAGTGTTTCTTTATGATGGTCTCCCCTAACAATTGCTTTTAACTTGAGTTCAGATGAACAAAGCAGTCAGCTCTCGCTGATTCTAAACCCAAGAGATTTCTCTTTCTGTACATTTCTTAATTACATGGGTTATTAAGTAGGGGGCAGAAATTCAGCAAATTCTATGAAAGGGCTGTACATGATGGAATGAAAATCCTGCTGAAGACTGACCCACGTCCACATCATATACCCAGGTAAGTAGGAACAAACACAGACTACTGAAGGGCTTGGTACTGACGTGTTAAAATTACTGTCAGATATCTCAGCAGACAGCCTGGCATAGGAATTACAAGATAGCTATATGCCTAGAGACTGTACAATAGATATACTGAGACTTGTAGTTCACACAGGATATCCAGATCCTGAAGAAAATGTCTGTAGTATCTACATAGACACAAACCCCCACACCTTCTCCCCAAAGCACAATCCTGCCTCTTCACATTTCAAAAATCACTTTCTTATTTTCCCAGCATAGGAAAATCCACACAAGGAACCATCCGTACCCCTGTTTATATAGTCTGTCTTAATGCTTGTTTAAGTTTTTTCTAGTAGGTTTTATTCTTAGTGTTTTGAGAGGTCTGGGAATTGATGAGTGCTTAGTCTGTTTTGTGGAATTTCCTACCATCTATCCATGCCTGGAAAAATACAAAATTTAATAGCATCTTAGTTTAGTTTGCTTAAGCAGGTTTCTCTCTGCCTGTCCCCAAACATATGTTCTCTCAGCACATGAGTAGGTGGCATCAGTATTGTCACACTGTATATCCTCCTGGATTGTGCAGTGGATTCACAGTGTTCCCATTTATTAAAGGTGCCTGCAGAGAGAGAAGGAGAAAATTGCTCTGTTCTTGATTAGGGAAAGAAGCAGTAGACATTTATAAATTGCAGTGCAGAATAACTATTTTAGATGTTAGGAAAGTTATACAAATGGCAAACAAGGTAAGTATAGAAATAGATTGTCTTGGTCTTGGGGAACCCCCATCACTAATGATTTTTGGAGAGAATAAGGCAAGTGTCTACCAGGAGTTATATAGGTATTGTTGATCCTGCCTTGGGCAGGAGGATGGACTGGCTGACCTGTTGAGTTCCCTTCCAGCCCTATTTGTTATGATTTTATGCTCCTAGAAGAAGCTGTATTTAGAGTTTCACTGAGTACAGGATCTCTGCCTTTTGAGCTTGCAGAACTGAAAGGACAGCAAAGCTTTAGTCTTAAAAATTCTCATGAGACCAATCAGGAAATTTCTGTTCTATAGATTTTTGTTCCTCTCTTTTATTTTCATATTTTGTTTTAATTCTAGTATGAGTTAGCTAATAAGACTATAAGAAAAAAATTATCTGATGGGCCTGTTTAGCTGCTGTGTTTAAACCAAAATGAATGCCTTATTCATAAACTCTAGTACTTGCTTCTTGAGCCGATCAATGATTCTCTCTGCTCTTTCCCCAGACCCATGAAATTAATGACTTTATCGTACAGGACTCTTTTCAGTAAGCAGTTCACAGTTATCTAAACTGTTGTTTCCCTGTACTCCTTTCCCTTTAACTTTTTGACTCCCCTGACTGTGTGGTTTTTGTGTTTTTCAAGAGGCCACTTGCAGCCCCTGTAAGGTCAACTCAGTGTTTTTCTTGCCCACAGTTCTGTGTTGTAAAGCTTAATAGATGTGATAACAATCTGCAAAAGTCTTAAGACTTGAAAACTGAAGAGAAGCAGGAATGAGTCTGAGAATGTGTGGGAAGAAGCTGACCAAAAGAGCATGTATATTGAATACTATGATAAGTATCTTCACAGCTGGATCTATGAGAATGGAATATGCTTCAGACCAGTTTAAATAAATGATGAAAACTGTTCTGCAGTGTGAGCTATTGATGGTGCTGCGGCTCTCTTGCCACACTGTCAGAACACATATGCTCATTCTTTCCTCCAGAAAAGTAGTTAAAGAGCATGAAAAACCTCTACTGCAGCTGCTACATATAATAATGAAAAATTCCTTGGAGTTTTCTTTCTGGTTTGAAAATTCAAAAACTCCTCATGGTCTTCAGTATAAGCTGAACACCTCTAAAAAAATCAGCCCTCCTGCTCCCTCTGTTCAAGATTTCTGTGGGTCTCCATTATAAAGTTTTTCTTCCTTCTTTGCAGGATCTATTATTGTTTCCACTTCCTGGTATTCCAAACCCACAAGGTTTTAATGAATTCATGTACTTTTCTGCTCCTTGCAAGCACTGTTTGCTAATGCAATGTGAAAATGCTAATGGCAGTAATAAATTTAGTACATTTACTATCTTCTGAAACAAAACCTCACTGGGCTAGGTGATAAGAATGTAACTAGGCATCTTTATAGGTTTGTCTTGCCTGCTTAGCTCTGAGAAGCTGGGCACATATGGGGCATGACAAGGCATGCAAGGGACAGCATCTGCCAAAACTATGGGATTGAAATCTTTGAGGACACATGGATCTGTGATTCAGTAAAAGGTCTCTTCACCCTGCCTTCCTTCTAGATAAAATTTCCACAGCCACACTTCTCTTGAGATAGGCTCCCTTCTGCTGCTTTCAGATGTGGTCTCAGAGACCAGAACACTGGTGATGCCTCTGTATTATTTCCTATGAGGCTGTGAGCAAAAAAACTAGTCTTCATTTTAAGTGATATTGTGGACATTGTCCACCTACCCTTCTCCATGTGTTTACTGCAGATGGAGCCCATGGGAACTGGTGTTTGCTTTGTGTGCATTGCCAATGGCTTTTCTACCAGATACTCTGCTCCTGTCCAGAATCTGGGGGCAAATGTTATCACTAATGTTACAACTCAGAATCTGATAAGACTTTGAGTTTTTCCCACCTCACTTTAAAACACCACTATTGGTTTTCTGTCGCTTGACTTCAGGCCTGATTAATACTATGTAAAACTGAAGATTTCACAGCTATTCTTCAAAAGGATTTGAAGTCCCACGATTTCCCATCGTAAAACAAGCAATTGCATTATTTCAATCTGAAGGAGGGGAAATTGAGATCAATATCCCATCGTAAATACAACGCTGCAATTTGTAATAACAATGGTGATTTAATTTTTTTCAAAAGTCAAGGGACCAAATATGTGACAATTGCTGTGTTTTTTCATACCACATATTTATGTGCGAGATTGCTCCAGTGAGCTGACCTGATATCACAGGGCTCAAGGAGTATGTTTTCTGGATCTGTTCTGAAGAAAATCACATGTAACATTATTTTAAAAAATTTTGGGAAAACACTGTTTGTCCCAAGAATTTTTGCCTTTTCCAGACTTTCTGGGTGATTCAAGGTTCAATTTACCTCCAGACTATCAAAAATTAAAGGGATTTTGCAAGCTGGAAAGCATTCATCTGAGGCCTGATTAGCCTATAGGTGAAGATTTACGTGGCTACCGCCAGATTCAGAAAAGGTAACAATGAATGATGAGTAGTTTGAAGAATGAAGTTTTCTTGCAGATAAGCAGGGAGTTTCTCAAGTTGTGATGTTCTGCCATGATGCTTCATTTCAGAGTCAGCAGTAGCCTGGATGTAGTAGGACAGCGGAAGTGGCAATTGGTTATTCTTTTAGAAGTGATAAAGTTAGTGTGCTTTCAATTAAATCAAGTGAGAACTGAAACTCAGTAGATGTGCTGATACGGCTGAAGAACAAGGCTTTTACATGTGAAGACATTACTCCAAACACAGAATCTTAAAGTCTGAACAGTAAATCCTAGGAGGTGGGGATGAATATTAATATAAATATGAAGCAGAAAACTCTCTTAGGGACTTGTGGAAAGTGTAAGAGGTAGAGTAACTGTGCATTCAAAGTAAGAATAGAAACAGACTAGGGTGCATAAATTGCCTTGTCAAATTAAATACATAGATTACCATGTATTAAAAGATGGTAACTATCTGTTTTGCTGTTATTCCTATTGACCTCAGTAAGGATTTTATAAACATACAGATGCAGGTTCTGTGCAGCTAAGCAGTATGGATGCAGGTCTCTCTCTGAGTGAAAAATTCATATTCCTGTCATCCACATCCAGAAGGACTTCGGTTTCCATGATTCCTTATGTTCTTGAGAAGCTGCTGAAAATTTTTGTTTTGGGGATGAATTGGCTTGTTTTCTGTTTTCAGAGCCAGATGGGGGAAGGGCAATAAACTCTTTTGGGGGTGGAGGGATTAAGCTGGTGAAGTGTTGTGTAGGAATTGGAATTACTTTTAGATTCAAAGATGTTTGCATGTTATAATTTGCAATAACTCTAAAAGTCTGACTGTTGGACTAGATTTACTTGAAGAGAATCTATGCTAAAGGAGAGAAAAAAGTTAGATGCCTCTCCCAGAGAGAGATTAGGGAACTGCAGAATTTATGGATCCGCCCTGTGGCTGAGATTAGATAGCCAGAAATAGTAGCCTGGGGGAAAATGTACTATAATTTGCATTCAGCTAGGTAATTACAAGTTCCTCCATTAAATCTTCACCTCTGCTTATGGATGTATGGTTTAGTTGAGACAAGTCCAATTACCTTCCTCCGCTCTGCATGGAAATATACTGGAAGTTCACTTGATACAAAATAAGGCTGCCGGTGCGTTAGGTAGTATTAGTTTGGTGTGAGTATACTATACCAGCTGGAGAACTGTGATGTGTTTCCATTTGCTTCCATGTATAATTCAGGATGTTCGTAAAGAGCATGAACATCCCAGATATCTGAAGGATAGTTTGTGGCCGTCATGGGATTTCAATTGATTAGTTATCAGGGGAGCAGTTGCAGAAAGTTTCTCTCCAGCTAGTGAAATAATTTTATGCTTTCAGTTAGTATAACATTCAGTCTGTTTCTGTAGCAGAGTTGCAGGAATAGATGCAGGTAATGGGACCCTGGATTTTTTTTTATTGGAATCTTAGTCCTTTAATACAGCTTTGAATACTAACAGCAAGGTGTCATCAGTTCTGTACATGGATTGTACTCTTGCTCCAGCAAGTATTCTTGAAAGTTATGCTTCTTTGTGTCTGTTGCTTTCTCTCTGACCTGCTTATCCTTCCAGTTGTGGAAGCTTTTAAGGTACTGTTTCTGCTTATTCTTTTGCAAGATCTTTGTTAAGACAAGGTAAAAACAAGATTAACATTCTGTCTAACAAGACATTAAAAGTTCAGTTTTGCCAAAACTGTTTTTTCACTGGGTCTGGGCTGTGTCCTTGTGACCCATGCTCCACTGAGAAGGGACTAATTCATTTTTCATGTTCCTCTGGTTAAGTGATCTTTGGAGGGAGAAGCAGTCTGATGTCACGCTGCTGTCCAGTGATAGCTGTAATGAAATGACTGACCACATTTCACTACTCACTCATTTCAGCTTATTTTTGACTTTGTTATCTGAAAGATTAGGACTTTGCATTGAACTGCAAGATCTTGCTTTCTCTCCATCAGTCTCTCCTAGCTGATAAATAATAGATATGGAAGAATGAATAAAGCACTAAACTTGTTCCCCTGGGACTGAAGTTTCCATCTAATCAGTGGTCCAGTCCAGTGTGAAATCTATTTGGTGGTTTAGGCTTGGTCTTTCTGGAACAGTATTCTTCCAGTAAAAATATTAAATGTAAAAAAAAATGCAGCACGGTGAAACAATCACAGTGTCTGTTTGAGAAAGGCCAAAAATTAAGTTAACATAGAAGCAGATTTACCTCCCACTCACACAGAAGAATGTCTACAGGTCAAAATTTACTGGAATGCTACAAGGGAGTCAGTATTGTGCCTACTCGCACTCTGTCTAGGTCGTATTCAATTGAAAACTTCCGGTTTTCAGTGCTTGGGCTTTCAAGTGAAATTATTTTTATGGATTGCCATTATTTTTATGTATATATTCTGAGTTAGAATTATATAGGTATGTATATATGTATAAATGTATTTACA
>WTSP01002137.1:0-22329 GCA_025331215.1 Actenoides lindsayi
TGAGTGAGCTGAAATCTGAAGAATGGAGGCTCTTGAGCAGAAATAGCTCTTTCTCTGCAAACCTCGTCCACTGACACCCCCAGGGCAACAAGAGGTGATTGAGAGCACTCTGGTGAGTAAATTGACTGCAGTCTGCTATGCTAGTAAATGTCTTCCTCTTTTGAACTTAATGTGTGTCTATTATTCTTTTATTCCAAAATTCTGGCATAGCTGCATGTGCCCTATATATGGATATATACTCTATATGTAGATATATACAATCTATATTGATATGCTGCTGGAGGAGCAGATTTTGAGGCCTCTGGAAGATAGTGGTGCCTGGGGAGATGCTAGTGGCTGGTCACAGGACCAAGCAGAACTGTGAAGTGTCCTGCTGGCTTCCCAGGGCTGGTGGTGGCTGCTGAATCATGTGTGTACTTTGATGGAAATGGAGGGCTTCAGGAGCGAGTAGCTCAGTAAAAGTGACAAATACCAACCTCCTGCTCAACAGCTGTCTTAGAAAAGGAAGCATGCAATTATTCCATGTTATGGTGTATTCTTTGTCACATAGGAGATGTGCTGTAGTGCATATCTTTTATATACTGAAAGGGTGTCCTCAATGTTGAGAGCAAAATGTTTATTTACCTACTGTAAGAAGATGTAGCAGAGCATTCTCATCAGAAAGCAGCTGATCTAACACTGACAAACACTGACATTTTGCTTCACTGATGAATTTTAACTAAACCACTTACCCTTCCTCTAGTTTTCCAACGACAGCTACATTAAATTTTTCTTCAAAGTTAATGAAATAGGACATCAGTGCTGCTAAGACTGTCTGAAAGATAATAAACCTCACTTTCATTAGGCACATTCAAGCAGGAGTGTGAAGAAACTATTAAAACCCATTACTTCCCCTCTCCCACATGCCCTCCAGTCTCATCACTAGTGGCAGAATTATGCCCCAAGTAGGCACATACTTTTGCTGTTCAGATGTCATTCCTGAACCACCTTACAGGTATGGGCTTGCGTTCATACATCACACAGAGTATACATCAGAATACTCACTAACAAGAGAGAACATCCCACCCAATAAACCCAGTGTTCCCTAACAAGGTGCAGTAATAACTTGGGGGGAAAACAAGCATTATTTGTGTCTATAACAACATCCTCCAGGACTTTAGGAGCTTGCTGCCCATGTGAGGCTTCTCTCACTCCACTGCTGCTGGGGGTGGGGGCAAAACTCTCTGCTGCTGGAGGGCAAAACTGGTTTGTGCTTGGCCATGGGTGGCCAGGACTTCAGTGGCTGCTTGCAGGTGTTGCGCAGAGGGGCCCCAGCTGTGGGACTGCAGCTGACTGGTGTCAGAGCCAATTTCATAATTCAAAATTCGTAATTTAAAACATCTTAGTCACTACAGATGTGCCCAGTTAAGAACAACTAAGTAGAGGTGAAACATCTCACAATAGCTCATGAATGCTGTCCATTTTTCCTTGTAGATAAAATGATAACCCATCATTTAATGCAGAACAGGAGAAGAAAGAGTTAAAACTCTGCTTCCCGGGTCACTGTAGTGATGGAACAATTGCAAAATAAAAGAGAGGTGACCATTACCACAAGCAGTTCGATCGGGATGGGAGTTGGTAACTTTGCTTTGTATCGATCGTTCATTTCTTTCACCACGAACACAATAAGCAAGACAACAAGGGATGTAACAAGGTCGGCAATGTTTGTTTCTGTGATCTGGCTGAAAACGCTCTCCAGAGTCTGCAAAATCAGGAATAAAAATGTGCTACTCTAAAAATAGTAGTGCCCAGACCCAGTAGTACTATCACTTCCGGAAAGCCCTGTATCTGAATTGCTCTAAGGATTACAACGATTGGGATTTAATCCCTGTGGCATGATGTGGATTGCAAGCCTCAACGTAAGTGCATGTGCATTGTCCAAACAACAAAAGCACCTGTGAAAGATGCCTTCCATTGGCTCTTGGCCCTCTCCTCCAGGCCTCCCCCTGAGGAAGGGCTAGAGCAACATGCACATGCATGATAGGAAACATGGGCACTGGAATTACTGATCAGGTGTCTCTCTCTTCCTCTCCTTCCTCCTTCCTCCTCCAACAGCCCTCACAGAGTCATATCCAAATTAAATGCATATAATATCAATCCAGTAAAAATGAATAATTAAATGTTGGAAGCAAAGCTGAACTCTTAATTAAAATATGCCAACACACAATAGAAAATATTATCCAGTTAGTCCAATGAGGTGTTACTTGGTGTTTGGTAATAAATTTAAATATTGGTCATATACTAATAACCCATCTCTTATATTTTTCTCTTGTGTTTCCTCCTGCTTGGCTGATTTTGTGCTGCATTCTGTTATTACTGCTTTGTGATACACAGTCAGATAAACACAGCAGGTTTCAGCAGCATTGTCAAATAATGAACATGTAACACTTACGTCGATGATGCCAAATGGTTTATTAAATCCTGGGACAGGTAGCTGAAGCATGAATTTCAGCTGAGATACCACAACATGGACAGCCGCAGCAGTCGTGAAACCACTGATTAATGATTGTGATAGATAAATAACGATGAATCCAAACTGGAAAATTCCCAGAAGTAGCTGGAATGTAAAATGACCTTAAGTCAGCGTGATTCATTCATGCTTTTAAACAATTTCTGCAACAGAGAAGCACATTTAATGGAAACAAAGATTTTCACCTAATTCCATACTTCCAGAGATTAAGAAATATACTGTTGCCAGACTAGTAATAAAAGTTGAGGCTTAGCAACAGGAGGCATAAGACTAGTAAGATAATTGATAGGGCAGTTAAAACCTATTCTTTCCATTCTATAGATAAAATAAACCTCCTTAGTGTTAGGGTTTTCAGTACGCATACTGTTATACGGTACCAGTGTTTCATGACACACAAACATGTTAATATGCTAGGAAGGAATTGTAGGAATTCTGTATTAGGAAGAAAGGAGAAGTTGATGGTTTTTTAAATAGACAAATCCAAATACTTTGCTATTATGAGATAGAGCTTTTAGTCCCCTTGGCATGCCTGCATCATTCACGTTACTCTCACAGCTACTCTTTTCCTACCCATCAGGTTGGGTTTTGCTGTAGGTGGGGTGCTCCTCTGTGGGCCGTAGGCTCGGGTCTGGGAAAAAACAGGGATTTCAAAACATGAATCAAGGGCTGGTCACTGGAGGGAAGTGGATGTCTCCTAAGCAGCGAGTCAAGGTCAGTTGTGTGGGAAGGTGAAGAGAATTACTTTGGTGACTGCACCAGCTGAAATTAAAGGGGAAGGCCAGACCACCATCTACCTGTTCATATACATGCATATAGATACATGCAGGCACACACACATATGTTTACCAACCTGAAAAACTCCAGAAAGGAAGGTTACAGATGCAGCCACCATCACCCTGTCTTCATTAATTGCTGAGATATTCGTGGCAGTGCCATTTCCAGTTGTTGGATCGGGGACCAGCCTGATGACTGCACCTCCCACCATCAGGCTCAGGACAGGGAAGGGACCTGAGCAGCACAAAGTGTTCATTACAGACCCGAAGGGGCAGCACATACCTCTTCACCCGTGAGAAGGGCAGTTGGTGTTCCTGATCTTACCCACTGAGATATGTCTAGATGTGCCAAAGATAAAATAGACCAGAACGGGGAAAAATGCTGCATAGAGTCCATAGCCAGGGGGCACATTCACCAGTAAAGCAAAGGCGAGACCTGCAAGGATAGAGACCCAGGGAAGGTGATGAGCATGTTACAGGCTGAAGCTAACAGTCCTTTTGCATCAGGTCTGGCAGGCTGTGTCAGAACACACATCTCCAGGAGGTACCTTGAAGGACAGCCACGAGCCCCGTGTTGATGCCGGAGACGATGTCGCTCAGGATCCACTCCCTGAAGCGGTATGCTGGAAGCCACGAGATCACAGGAAACAAACCCAAGGTGATTTTTTTGACCCTTTGTGGGGAGCAGCTGTAAAGACACAAGAGGACAGAGCTCTGTTGAACAACTCCGCTGAGTTACAGCCTGGTTTTGGAGGGGAAACGAAGGGGGAAGGATTCAGGTTTAGGCAGCCAGAGGTCAAAATCTCACTCAGACACATCTCTGATCAACCTGCTCTGCCAGCTGTTCTTCAAGAAGGAACCAGTGGCCTCCAGAGGTCCCTTCCAAACAAAATTTATATAGAACCATAGAATAGTTTGAGCTGGAAGGGGCATTTAAAGGCCATCTAGCGCAATCCCCCAGCACTAAGCAGGGACATCTGCAACTAAATCAGGTTGCTCAGAGCCCTGTCCAATTCCAATCTTACCTGGAATGTTTCCAGGGATGGGGCACCTATCACCTCTCTGGACAACCTGTGCCAAGGTTTCACCACCCTCACTATAAAAAATTTCTTCTTTATATCTACTCTAAATCTACCCTCTTTTAGTTTAAAACCATTACTCCTTGCCCTATTGCTATGATCCCAATGAAAAAGTCTGTCCCATCTTTCTAATAATCCCCCTTTAATTACTAAAAAGCTACAACAAGGTTTCCCTGGAGTCTGTGCTGTTAAGTTCCCAGGAAAAGAGAAGCTGCCTCTTACACAACGGTAGGAAAACTTTTAAGGGTAATAGCAGCTAAAATTTGGTTAATGAGTTTTCATTTGCTTTGTTGGAATCTGAGATGGAAGCTGTCAGGAAGGAGTTCACACTGCTGAGAGTGTCAGTTCTGGCTGTTTCTTAGATTCATATTTAAAAGAAATAAAAATTTTATCTCCTTACTGAAAATATAGTTTCAGGTGATCCCAAAAGGTTTTATGGTATCTGTGCAACTTCTCATGCTCTTCGTTGAACAAATTCTCTGAATACACAGGTCTGGCTACAACATAGTGGTTGCCCACAGGTTCAACCATTTCTCCTGAAATACCAGGCAAGGATGGTGACTTGTGTGTGCTTCTCTCTGGCCTTAGTCACTCAAAAACCTGAAATGAAGAACAGGGTTAGCTCCTTATGTACTGTGGGGCAGGTAATCATAGCATAGATGATTGGACTCCAAACTGAGCATTACCACCTTTGAAGATCAAAACAGAGATGGTTGAGACTCTCGCTTCACTTTGCCAAGGTGATCTCTTGCCCTCTTCCCCCGCTCACCTCAGGGCAGTGTTTCACTGGAGCGTGAAGCATTTATTTCTACAGATGCAGCCAAAAAGTGGACAAGATGGATTTTGAGTTAATTTATCTTCAAGTCAGTTGTCTACAACAAAAAAAATCTCCCTCAAGGGAGACTAATTCCTTAAACAACAAACAAGTGGATCCCAAGGAGTTTCTCTTTGTGGCACTGCCAAGGAAGCTGGGAGTTTGCTAGAAACCCACTGACATGTGAGGGGAATGGCAGAGCCAAGCCAGGGCTCTGCTCTCCTCTCCTGGACTCAGAGACAGAGCTGAATCTTTTGTGTGATGTGTTTGTGTGATGAGGAGATTAGGCTCAATAGCAAAAAAAGCATGGCATTTTTCCTTGTTGTTATTTGTAAAATTTATTTCCACAGGTTATCTGGACTGCTTCATGGCCTCAAACAGTTGTCGCAATGTCTGACCTAAATACTATTTTCTTGCTTGTCCCAACCCACATTTATATCTTTGTCCAGAATAGACACTGTCCTCAGTCACCCCAGAAATAAACTCTGAAGCTCACATTACACATGAGAAGATTCAAGATTCATTTGAATCGATATCACTGGGTATTTTACAGCAATTGCTGCCATCACTGGGCTTTTGCATTTATTTCTATGCCTTG
The DNA here is from genome assembly GCA_025331215.1 of Actenoides lindsayi. Taxonomy (NCBI): domain Eukaryota; kingdom Metazoa; phylum Chordata; class Aves; order Coraciiformes; family Alcedinidae; genus Actenoides; species Actenoides lindsayi. The sequence continues at coordinate 5,774 of WTSP01002137.1, forward strand.
CATTCCTCCCACATTATATTTGTCTATGTAAATATACTACCTAAAAACATTTCTCTCTGCTGCAGCCACCATTAACTATTTAATGAAGTGTTAGTCCTAGACAGGAGCCATGGAACTAGCTCTTGCTAGCTGCAGTTGGAATAGGTGATCATTGTAGGACCCTTCCAACTGGAACAAATCTATTCTATTCTATTTTCTTTTGACTCAAAGGCAAAGGAATAATATTGCAGTAGGAAGCAGCAAGTCTTTTGTGACACTGATAATAGAGCATTTTAATTCATTTTGTCTCCCCTAGTGTAAATGCTCCTTGAAGCCTTAGTGCTTGCTGGTGGTCTCGTGAGAGACACCTGGCCAACAGTAGTTCTTGACCCAGGTTTATCACCTGACTTGCACTGAGATAGCCTACAGGCATTTATAATTGAGACTTGTGTGTACTAAATATTTGGAGATATTAAAATACAAATTTTTGAAGTGGCACAAAGCAATCCTCATGATTATGAACAGATGGAAAGCTTTTTACCTATGACAATTTTGGCATTAAAATGTGAATCCCATCCTGAAACTGTGCTACAGCTCAGGGTCCATTATTGACCTTTTTCAAGTAATTTAATTTTAACTTCCTCCTAGTTCATTCTGAGGAAATTCATGGATGTGTAGAAGTTCAAATAATGTCAGATGAACCTATTGTTTATTTAGTTTGTTTATTTTTCCACATATGATTCACTATTTTGGCAATGGGTTAAACATTTTTACTATCTAGTCTAACATTAAAAAACTAGTTCTGCAATTTTTTCCAAAAACTGGTGAGTAGTTATTCTAACAGACTAATCCTCAAAATCTAAACTCCTTTAAGACCCTTGTCAATAGTCAGTTAGAATCATACTCCAATCCTGTAATTGTTCACTAGTGTCCATCCCTCTGTTGGGTTCAGAGCTCCAAACCTGAGGCTGATGAAATTTCAATGAAAAAATTGTTTAATTTAGTTCTTTCTCTGATAAATCGCGGTGCACTTAGATCTGCAGGAAGAAGTTTTAGCTATTAAAGATTTTAGAATTGCTCTGTTTCCTAGTCTGCGTATCAGCCTTTTAGACTACATATCGCAGAGCAGTATTGCTGAAAGTCTTGTTGAATAGCTTTGTTCAATAAATTGTAGGGCACAAATTGTACTATTTGTACTTTTTGAGATGTTCATAAGTCATAAAAATGAAAGAAGTGCTTGGGTTCCTGTTTCATTTCAGTTCTTCCCCAGTGCTGCAGCTGCTGTAGCTTTTGTGAATACTCTCATTGCCACTCCTGCCCCTTGCCCAGCTTCTGTTCTTTCCTCAGGCCAATTTTAATGCCCCAGTCTCAGGGAACACACAATATGCCTCTTTGCAACTCTCATTGAAGGTGTATTTTGAGAGTGTTTTTTCCGTCCTGATAGGAATCCCATTTTACGGGCTCTCCTCCGGGTTAGCTTTGGATTGAAGACTCAGAGCTGCAGAAGGAGATCTGGAGCCTCACCTCAAAGGTCTTGTCAGCTGAACCATGTGAGAATGCAGCTGCTTTAAATGCTGAGATGCTGCGTGGCATTACTCGTTATTTTTAACCAAGGCAGTCTGAGCATCTGAAGTGCAGTGTAATGTGCTTTCAACCTACTTCCTGGCAGGTAAATGAGACCATACTGTGTGGCACCTTGCTGTAGCTAGATGACCACTGCTGCTAGTCACACGCTAGCAGAGCTTTTCTTGTCTTGTTCCCTCTTCCATGGGCTCTGTCAGCAGCTGTCAGCTACTGTGACTTCACCCAGTATCACCTTCCTCTTGCTCACTCTCATTTTCTTCCCATATATGTTTAGAAAGATAGGATGTCCTCTGCAAAGGGAGGTTTTTGAAGCTGTTGAAACTGTTACTTATTTTAGATGTTTTAAAGAAAATTGGGATATTGTGATGAGTACCAGTGTAGTGGAGGCCAACATACTCTGTAAATCCCCTAAAAGAGAGGTCCATACCCAATAACCCACACTGCCTTTCCAGAGTGGTCTCATCAGTTAGTCCTTGGACTCCTTGTGGGACACAACCAATAGCACGGTTCTTCTGATGACTTCTGTAATATGCCCAAACACCCATGGGCAACAGGAGCACAGACCAAGCTTACACTGCAGAGCTATTGAATGGTAACAACTTTCACTCACTGTTGACCATAATTAGGTCTGAACTGTAACCCCAGAGATAACATTCTGGTTCAGTTTTATTCCATAGAGCCTCTGATCCTATTCTCATGGTCAGCAATTAACAACTATACCATCTCTCACACATGAAAACTCCAATTCCACTGATGATACCCCACATCTGTGACCCTTTGGTCATGTATATTCTGATGTGCATCATTTTGTTGAGGGGATTAACAAAGGGATACTTTTTCCCCTTTATTAATTTATCCTTGATATTGACTAAGTACATAAACATATGGTAACTTTAATTGAGTAATTAAATATTAATATGCTTCATCCTAATTCTCAGTCTGTGTATACACAAACTCTACTTCTCTGCAATATAAAAATTTAAACAATACAAACAAATTCCACAAGGGAAAATTTTATATTTTACAAGAAATACAACATGTAAATATAAGCATTTACTTTATGAGCTTTACTTCACATATCCCATACCCAGAATGGCAAGTCAAAATTGTACCTGATATATCTTCTGGGAAGCTCTTCAGAAGAAACCACATTAAGATTTTATGGAAAAGATATCCTTGAAATTTTCAGAGGCAATGCAGTTCTTAATTTCAGAACCTCCCTAAATACTGGCAGCACTTTAATAACTAACTTCAGTTAACTTTTACAAGAAAAGGAAGATTTCACTGTGGCCTTGACCATTGAGCCTATCCCCAGGAGGGATGATAAGAGTAATTTCTTCAAGTTCTCTGTGATATTGCTTAACTTTGGTGAACTGTTTCTGATTGGTCCGCAGAGACGAATATGAGAAAATAGAGATGATTAAGAAGTACTGTCTGTTGCAATCCTGTGCTGTGCATCTGCCAGGTTTCTGCTGAGCTTGGTGGCAAGTGGTGACCAGAGCTCAGCTATGGTACCCTTCATTTCTGAAAGAGTGTGAGCCAGTGGTCAGGGAAATAGTGCTGCTGGGCATGTCAGCTCTCAGCAAGGTGTGTCTCTGTGAATCTGCCTCCAAAGCACATTTAAGGGACCCTAAATTGTCTTTCCAGAAGTAATTCCTGAAAGCTGAGATCATTGCCAAAAGCAGCCTTTCCAGGGCTTTCTAAAGGCCAGCTGTGTCTTGGTGGAGCTGACAGCTGTGCCATCTCGTGACAGACAGGGGAAAGGTGCAGGCCATGTGGGAGGCTGAATGTTGGGGCGTGAATGTGGTGTAGGTGGGTTGGACTGTCCTACAGGATCCTGCTCCCCTCCACTGCCTATAAAGGAGCAGAGGGAAATCATCCTCCCTAGGCCAAACTGAACCTGTGTAAACATTTCCCTGAGATACCTAAACCCACCTAAGATGATAGCTGAAATAGGAGTTTGATGCCTCAGGCTGCAACAGTTGCAGGTGCCTGTGTTCAGGTGTCCTGTGTAGTAGTGCTGAGGTGCTGAGGACACCACAGCATCCAAGTTCTCTGATGAAAACCATCCTTACAACCATTCCCTTACGTCAGGCTGCCATGAACAATGGCACGCAGAAATGCTTCGGCTGTTGATACCCATGGTATCAGGAAGGCTGTGGGGTGCCAAACTCCTTAGGGCACTCCTCCAGGCTGGAATCCAGAGCTTGCCTTAGTCTTTGGGGGTTTGCAATCACAGATCCTGCTCCTGAAGAAAGAGGTTCCTTCATCTGGAGAAAGGGTATGGCATGAGGGAGGGCACTCTCTGTACTCCAGAGGGACATTTACACACATGGGTCTGGAAGAGGAAGAGGCAGGAGAATCCTGAGGTTCTGCTTTCAGACAGTTTGCCCATATTTCAGTCTGTGATTAGACCAAGAAATAATAAAGCAGGCAGGACCCCAATATCCATCCCCACAAGGTGCAAGCTCTATTAGACCATTCAATCGGGATTTCTTTCTCGTGCTTGAACCCACGGCTCCAAGTTCACTGAGGGTCTTCATGGACCCTTATGAAAGTTGGAGCTATACTTCTAATCAAGACCATAAGGTCCCCTAGTCAGTAGAGATCTCAGGTCACTTCCTAAACTGTCGAGAGTGCCTTCTCTGTGACAGTAAACTCCTGGTTTTAGTAACTGTTCTTAGGCTTAAGGGATTTGCTCCAGATTTGTAAAACTGTCACAGAAATTACTTGTACCATTAAAATAACAAGCGTTTAAAAATATCTAGAACAGCTCAAACCATAAAACAATTAAACAACTTTTGGTCTTTCTTCTCAAAGGGCAGGAATTGTGTGGTCATAGAAGTGCTTTAAAACCTCTTTGAAGTGTTGAAGGTATTCTTCTTCTAGAACGGCTTTTTTAGGACAAGGTTTAAATGCAGGGAGTGACCCTTGACTAATGAAGTCAGTAGAGTCTTGGCTTTGGCTTTATCATATCCACCTGTAAGTGCTTTACTCTTGGATTATTTCCACTAATGCACTGAAGCAATAAGGTGCTACATAGAGTGATGAAGGGAATAAACACTTTGGCCTTTCTGCTTGAATCAGTAATGTTGAAAACATGATTTTGTCCTGGTGGTGCAGAAGAGGTTTTGTGCACAAGGGTGATACAGAGGGCAGATTGACTCTGCCTCACACTGCACAGGTTCAGCTGTGCAAAATCCCTGGTGTCCTTGCAGTGGGTGCTTAAACATCAGCTAAACTCTGTAACCAACTGGGAAAGTGTTACCTTTTTTTGCCAAGGCAGAGCAGAAGACGAAATGAAAATTTTACATTGCTCAGTCTCTCAGGCAGCCCTAGAAATGCGGAGAGTTCAGCACCATAGATCAATCACAGTATGATCCTTTGCCAGCTCTCAAGTACCCTCAATTCCTCTTGTTTTCCTGGGACCTGAAAACTACTCGCAGCTCTTGAAAGCCACTTGGTAAAGTGAGCTCTGAAGGGCTTCACGTGTGCTGTCTCCTATCCCAGCCAGGGTGGGGAGGGAAAAACAAGTTACTGGAGGGAGATAAGACAGTAACAAATTGTCTGAGAGTCTTATAACTGCAGAAAGAAGAAAACAGTTCTGTTGGAGATGCATTTTCCTTGTCTTGTGAAGACATCCACGTCTTTCTTTAGTGTTAAATAAACACCAGTATTGATACTGGGAGATTAGCTGGCTGAGAATGTGGATAACATCAGCCCATGTGGATTTGTAGTGTTTCCCAATGTTTTCCTTCACTATGTGCTGTATAAAGCTTCTATCCTCATGTGTAGCTTTCTGACCATGTCTTGTCTACTTCTGCCCAGCTGGTCAACCTGCTGTCAGCTTCTACTCAAAACCTTCAAGCAAAATATCGTTCACAATACTATTTGCTGTGTTGCTTCTAGTGCAAAACACCCTAAATGCAAGTTCTTCCAACCCTTTCTGATGTTACACTCTGCTCTACTTGTGCAGCTCAGTGGGTAAAAGAAATAAATCCTACTCAGCAGCAAGTGTGGTAGCCAGTTTGGGCATGCACCACTGGTGGGTGCCAGTTGCTCCTATTTCGGAGGAGGAACAGGGATGGCAGCCTGTGGATGGCATCCTCAGGAAGATTGGAAACCCACACTGGAGACTTCCAAGAAAGAAAAGGAAAACTGGGTGGCCCTGAGAGGTCTTCATGGAAAGCAGAGATGTCACTTGTACTCACAGACTCAGGACACTGACGCCAGATGGAAGCATAATATCATTTCACTTCCAGTTTCCTATACTCTCTAGTATCTTGGGTTTTTTACAGCAAGTTAATCTTCTTAGTAACCTGAGGCACAAATCAACTCAGCTGTGCTGCTGGGTCAGATTCAGTGGTTATGCAGAAATTGGGAAGGAGGATGAGTCAATTTAGTTAAGAAGCAAGTGCCTGGCAGTCAACATAAGATTGGAAAGGGCAGTGAGGTTGGGCAGGAAGAGAAGGTCAATCCCACTAACAATAACATTTCTGGACTGCTCAGATTTATCAAGACCTGCAGAAAAAGAGGGTCTGGATTTTGCTTAGTGACTCAGGAAGAGGTAACACCCTGCTAGGCTACAGGTCACTGGATGTTATCACTCCTTTGTACAGAGCACACAATAAACAGGAGCGCACAGTTCTGCTACAGCAGTGTATTGTGCAGAGAAGAAGGAAATTTCCAATAAAAGGCTTGGTGCCATAGTCACATCATTCTAATTTTTTATTCACACTTCTTTTATTGCACTTATGTATTTTAATTTCCTTTTATTATATACTTAAGGGTTATTGTACTCTGAAAGCCAGCAATCCTGGCCTGGATAATGGGTGTTTATATGATGGCATTACACCATAAAGAGCACAAACACAAAATCCTGCACATTGCCTTTCAGTTTTGTGATCCTCCTCTGCCAATATTAAAAATTGGACTTCATTCTTCAAGACAAAAGTGTTACATATTAATCCAATGTTAATGTTACTTTCTCTCTTATGAACTTTTAATATTTTGCTTAAGATGTAAGTAGTTAATTTGCTGCTACTTAAAGCTGTCTGTTTCCTTTGATTTCATGAAACAAATTAATTTCTTAAGAGATCTCTCACATCACAGAAAACCAATTAGATTAGACTTGTTGATTCAGCATTTAACTGTATTTTAACACTGGCTGAACACATTATTTGAGACTCAGCCAGGCTGGGAATCACAGCAATGAAAGGGTGCACAACCACAGCACCTTGTGGAGTTTCTTCTGCTCACAATGGGTGAGTCAGGGAATATGCAGTGTCACAGCCTGACATGCTCTGTCCCTTAGTAGAGATACTGCTATATGTGCATGGATTTTTTTTAACACAGAGAGTAATGAGCGTTCAGATATCTGAGAATAAAGCAGATGTGTAGATAGCCTTGCTTGTGCTGTGAGTCTCCACCCTGAGCCACTTGACCACCACTCAACCACATCTCCCATTGGTTCCAATGACATTTGCCCCAAGATATTCTTGTAGGACACCCATTTGCAAAGGGTTTTCAGCCATATGAGAATGTAAAATCATCCTACATTCCTCCAGGCTAAAGAGGAGGCATTGCAGGGCATCTTGTCCACCTCAGATTGCATATGGCAGCTATGTACATCCCTCCTCTAAGTATATCCTGTCTCTAGAAAGCCATGGTGCCATCTGCCCATGGCTTTACATCGCAGACCTTTCCTGAAGAGATTGTTCAGGTCTGTTGTGTGAATACCATGATAATGTAGTGCTGACCCCAGGGAAAGCTGTGGTGTTCCCACTGGGTTTCCCTAGAGACCTTTTCTTCCTGGCAGGTGGAAGCAGATGTCAGAGGGAGGAATCATTTAATCCTCTCTTGACAGGAGCTGGTCAACTGCAGCCTGTGAGCTGTTGCGTGTGTTGTACAGGTTCTGACACTAGCGTTTGTGTACAGCACTGCTGGGCAAGAAAAGGCCCATCTTCCCACCCCTGAGCACTGCTGGACTGTTTACCCATGACTCCACCCCAGGTGATGGCTGTTCTGGTTTGTGCCTCCCCAGAGGTCAGTCAAGATAATGATCCTTGAAGACCACAACAGGGGTCACCTGAATTGTCACCTAAATCAATTACTCAGCCCAAAACTTTTCTGTTAAATACGAGCAGAGTCAAACTGGCATGAAAGTAAAACCAAAACCAAGCAGCAATTATAAATGGCCAAAACACTATTTGGCAGAATATGACAAGCAGCTTCTCTGAATGGGTGCTGTCACCTTATTTCCTAGGAAAGCCTTGGCCACTAATCCCAATTTCATCTTTGAAGTCTGACTGAGCACACGTTTAGTTGCTTATCCATTTGGAAACACCCTTAAGGGTACTGTTAAAAATGACCTAAATAAAAAATTACACAGCAGATATTTCTACGTAGCTGATGGAAAGTTGGAATATATTCAGCCATTAAGTCAGAGCCAGGTCCTTGTAATCATTTATGTTTCTGATCTAGATCTTTCTGTGTGATTTGCCTTTGCAGATAGCAGCGCAATAAAATGCTCCATTATCTCCAGATACTTTAGACTGTGCCATTCCCTAAACTGTGTCAATTATACCTGATGTTTCCCTCAGGTAACAGTTACATAGAAAAATGTATTTCCCAATATTTCACCAGGTCTCTTATCAGTTCTTGCGTTCCTATCAGCTTCAGCTTGTTTTGCAAGAATGTGCAAAATAAAATGATCTGGGATTTTGCTCAAAGAGCAACATTGCTGTGTTCATCTAGCAGAGGGGTTCACCGAGCTGCAGGCTCCCCACCTCAACAGGTCTGGGGTCTACAACCTCCACATCATCACCAAGAGATTGTTCCAGAGCTATTCAGGTGTGTTCAGCCCTGCTCCTTATAACCCTAGGAAATCACATCTGGATTTGGGAGTTTTAACCTGTACTCACCTTTATTACCAAGCTGCTCTTCCTCTGGAATTGAACAAAGTGGGTAGTCATGTGATATGGAGTAATTTGTCTTTTGGGCTTATGTCAGGATAGTTTCAGTTTATTTACGGAGCCTCACTTCCTTGAATATTTTAGTAACCGTTAAGGGAGAGACTTCCAGATCCTATATTGCAATGAATTGTCACTGAAATTCCTTGAATTTTTGTTTATTTTTTTATTTAATGTAAATATACTTAACTTTATCCATTTGTAGGCTCATAAACATTTCCATACAAGTCTCTCAAGTATATATTGCAGTCTAGCACAGAAAAGCCTAATTTTCTTACTTGTTTTACAGAGATCCATGGAGGTAAAGCAGTAGGTTCAAAGACCACGTGCTGAAAATCAGTAGTTTAGATTAATTTTTTAGCTTAGTGCTAGCAACCTTTCACTTCTTTAAAGTTTGCTTCTCTATAACATACAGGTACTACATACCTTAAAAAATATTAAAATATCTTAACCAGTAAACAAAATATTAACTATATTTTAAAATTACTATGATCATAAATACAAGTAGGGCAAATTAAAGGTCAAATTCAAGAGCCGAGTTCAGTTGTATGCAGAAATTAAACATTGTTTTCCTCATCCCTCTCATTTTCAATCTATAAATGAGGTATTTCTCGTATTGTTAAAAAACCCCACAGTACCCTCTGCTACACTCACACCCCTGAATATCCTTCCTGTCTACTTGTTTGCAGACCAACACAGGAAAATGATAAAATATCTACGCAGATCAGCAGGTGACCTGACCTGGCATGCTGTCTGCTCAGGAGAATGCAGAAGTAAGAAGGTGGTATTTGAGGACTGAGACAATCCCAGCTGCAGCACTCCTTACTAGCACTGCTCATTTGAGGAGGTTTACAAGAATGGCAGCTGAGAGATCCAGAAAAAAACGCAAACAAACAACTACAAATGGAGCATTTGTATGAATTTTCATGTATCACTTGGTGAAAAAAAAAATCAGGTTGCAAATGTCTGTAATTCTGTGCTCCCAGTCCCAGACCCAAAAGCTCTGAGACTCCTGGGCTCATCCATAGCATCTCTCAGTCGAGACCTGACTCCTAGGTTTTTTTCTTCCCCTAAATGATTCTTATAGGTGATATTTTGGCCTCTGCTTGTACAGTGAGAAGCCTAGTGGTACATGTGGCTTATCTGTGACTTGCATGCAGCCTATGGTTTCAGGGTTTTGGTTTTTTTTTTAATCTGTTTCTTCCAGTTAAAAAAAAAAAAAAAAGAGGTTTATTGGCTTCCTGTGCCAAACCTGAAGGAAAAATTGGCCACCTATGGCTGTAATCAGGTCCATAGTTGTCTTTGGATCCCAAAGTGGCCACTATTGCAGTTCCTATCTCTAACTTTAATTATAAGAAGAACTGTACTTCCTCCAGCTGGAAGTAAAAATACGTAAAGCCACAAATCCCAAAGCCAAGTGTGCAAGCCATTTTGCAATTAGTGGGCAGCAAAAATAAGGGAAAAACTCTCTGGTCTATGGGAGGTGGCACCTTCTTTTGCAGCAACTTCTGGGGAACAGTTCCTGGCTTGTAGAGCCAGCTGCCAGAGCTGGTGCTCCCTTCGCTCCTTGACAGACTATTTCAGGTTGTAATCGTGCCAGATCAAACAAGCTAAAAATATTGTGTCTAATCAGTTTAGGATAAAGGCCATCTTGGAAAAGATAGTTGCTCCAGTAAATCAGCTTCTTTCTCAATAGCTGGCATCATTTCCACTGAGTCACTGATGGGGCTCAGAGTGCTGAGCTACAGGAATAAACCAAAAATGTCTTTTAGGTGAAACTAAAAAGTGAATCTCCCCTGTGCTGAGCTTCATGCTGAAGCACCTTCAGATAAGGCAATAAGAAACCGGTCTGCCTGAAGGGCAGCATTGGGACTAGGAAAAACAACCATAATCCTGGACACAAGTCCCTTAAGAACAAGCATTTGGGAGATAGGTGAATGATGTGGGAAAGGGGAGCTGCTCATATTTACCATCCGGTTATCACAGTCCATGAAGAAGGGAATTTAGAGGAAACAGAAGGAGGATAAAGTAAGAGCAAGATTTCCAGCAGGGCTCTCTCCTGAAAGATGAAGAGGCAAATGCTCCTAGGGATGGCAACAATGACACCCAGGAGCCTCTGCAATCACAATTGGGTGGCTGTCCAGGTTGGGAAAGGGAGATGAGTAAAATAGAGTCAGCTCCCTAGAAACCTAGAGCTGGAGGTCTGGGGAGTTGATCTTCCAAAGAAAGGTTAGAAAATTAATTAGCCCTTATCAGACTCTTCTTCATATCTCCAAAGTGTCTTCCCTCTCTCACTTCCCAAAACATCTGCATGTAAAAATAGTCACACAGATTATGTGCTGGAGGAAGTATGTTTGGGTCATCCAGTCTGGCTGTCAATGGAAATTAGATGCTTGCTCTTTGTAATGCCATAAACCCATGCTTTTCTGGGGCTTAAAGCTCAGTCCTGAGTATTACAAAGTGCCACAGAGTTTGAGGAAAGTCCTCATTCATGTCATATCCCTTATCACTTTCAGCCATATTCTTTACAAAGCCATTAATAATAACTAACTTTTTTAGATTGATCATTGTAAATAGAATGACAGAATCATTTTGGTTGGAAGAGACCTTTAGGATCATCAAGTCCAACCATTAACCAAGCACTGCCAAGTCACCACTAAACCACATCCCTAAGCGCCATATCTACACATCTTTTTAATACCTCCAGAGATAGAGTAATACCTTTGTATATGACAGTAGAATTCATTAAAAATGCATCCAAACATCTGTATTATTTTTATTAGCTGCCTTTATGATCAGATGTTAATAATCTTTAAACTACTGGCTGTGCTTGCATGATGTAATATTTTCCAAGGTTTCCTGGGAAGACTTTTTTATTTATGACTCAGGATGAGCCTAAAATAAAAACCACGTAGATAAGTACATCTCATAAATGTGAGTTGTTTGCAGTCTAATGTCACTATCAGTACAAGCCCTGATTCAATATCTTCTGTCCTGTGATGAGCCCATGGAAAAAACCACCCTATAAACATGTACAGATTCTTTCATTTTATTAAATCATTCTGGTTTTCTATTTTATTTACTGAACTATTTGCTTAGAGCCTGATTTAAACAGCACTGAGGAGTTAGACTGAAGCTTGTTTTGGATGGGCAGGATTCACCATCTGGACAAGGTGATCAGCAACTGTCACCTGAGGTATGAGATGCAAAGTATGCTGTTGTTCTCATTGGTGTCAGCTCCTAACAAATCATAATAAAAGAGTTATATACACTGAATTTTTCATGTGGCTCACGATGTTCTAAAGAGTGCTGTGTTGCTGCAGTTGGTTTGGAAAGGCTGCATCACCCAAACTAGCCCGATGGACTCCAGGACAGTATGGTATAGGAAGAGAGACCTCCTGTTGTCAGCTGTGGCACATCTGAAAAGCTTTCTGCCTCATCTCTTGGGTGTGAAGCGAGCCTTTACCAAAAGGATATCCACCTCCACAAGAACCCTTCTGCCCTTCTCATGCACTTTAAGATGTTCTTAAAGTTTCTAGGACAATTTTTTTCCACCTGAAGCTAAGTCTCAGTTACTCTTCCAGACACAGACACTCTTAAACAAACAGGTTTTCTTTGTCCTTTCAGTGACTTAAACCACAACACTTTATAGTGAGATATACCAAAACTTGATAGAAATTATCAGGGTGAAGCAAAGGAGAAAGTCAGGACACTTTCAGAAGAGCGCAAGTGGAAATGTTGAGCTCCAGACAGGAGAGATAGATAGCAGAAGAAATCAGGAGAGCCAGCTTGCTGAGGAAGCTGATATGAGGAGGGGAAATACAAATTAACCTATGAAGGGACTTGGGCCGTGTGCTCCTGAGGGTTCTTCTGTGCCTGCAGCCTGGCACATGTGTGGGAGGTGGGTGGAGAGCCCCAGCATGGCATCAGCCCTTGCGGGCTACTGCGACACCTTTGTGTGCAACAAAGAGCACGGTGGGCCAGGGCCAGGGAGGGTGGTCTGAGCTGCTTTCCTTGCACCCCCAGCTGAGGTCTTGTCCTTGCAGAGAGGGCTGCCGGCCTGCTCTTATGGAAAGGTGACTCTCCTGCAAGGCTGCTGCAGAGAGCTCAGAAATTGGCCTTGCTGAGGAGGAGGAGCAGGGAGATGGCCCCACAGCCTTGCTCCCAGGGCTTCCCTTCCTCCAATCCACCCACAGGGCAGCAAAAACAGCTGAGCACTTATTCTGGGCTAAAATGAGACAATTCTGGGCTTGATTTAGCTAACTGAAGTTAAAAAGAAAAACAGACATGTCTTCTCTTGCCAACTGCCTACATGATGGAAAATGAAGTTGATTGTGTATACACAAAACAATTGAAAGCTAAGATTTTTCCAAAGTGATGCAGCCCAGTTGTGGAACACTGTGCTCAGCCTTGACTGCCTTGTGCACCACAGAGCACATCGTTAATATTTAAACTCAGTCCTTTGACTTTTATCCCAGGAGCTCCTTTAGACCAGGTGGTTGTAAGGTGCATGAGCTGGAAGTTACAGCAGATGATCTGGGCTTGCCCTGGAGAGCTGCAAGCAGTACTTCTGGTGGAGCTATTACACATGAGAGCTGACTTGCACCGTGTGCTGGGGGAGTGAAAAGAGTCATGCTAGACAGGAGTCCTGGTGTGCAAGCAGGAACCCAGCACACAGCATGCCACGGCTGTAACATTATCTGCCTTCATCCCCATGATTAGGGAGCAGTGGGAGTAGCATGAGGGACAAGAGACACAGCTGGAGGTGCAGAGGAGAACAACTTTGATGGAGCACTGAGATAATAAATGGTTGTGGAAGATCATCTGTGCTGTCCTCTCACCTCACATGTCTTGTGCTCACAGAAGGCAAAAAAAACTTGGATAGTTTTAGTATTCCGAAGACAGAGTGGAGAGGATGAAAGAGCAGTTCCTCTGTGGCAGAGGAACAAGGTGCCAGGGAAATGTGTAGAAAGAATAAATGACATTTGCAGAGTAGGGGGTGTCTCCTTAAGGCATCAACAAATTGCCATCTATATCTTCAGCAGAAAAGATTGATAATGAATACCTCAGACACCCTGCTCCTGACCAATGCAGCTGTGAAAACTTGTTTTTCTTAAGAATCAGTATATAAAGCTCTCTCCTCACTTCCTAGACATCTACCTATGTCTGCCTGTGCAAGACTCCATATGTACATTTACAAAAACACAAATGAATACTAATAACACAACCTTTAACCAATATTAACAATGCAAACACAACCATTAGACTGCCCTGATCATATAAAAAAATGAGTTCTTGTGACCCCTATAAACCAATTTTTAAACATATATTGATATTTTATTGTATTAATATATATAAAATACTTCACCTTGACAGTCTAAAAATACAGCATATTAAATGCCATTGTATATTCCCAGTTAACATTTGAAAATCGATCCAAAATATAATTCTCACTCAAGGGTAATTTATTAACATAAACCTACGTTGTTAAACTTTACACTCTGTCTGAAGATAAAGTGTTTATAAATATGCTTCTTATTTAATCACTCTGATTTTTTGGAAGTTAATAGTTCAATTAGAGGAACAGTATCTTGATTAGAAGAACAATTAATGCTTGGTTTAGTGTCATTTTTATTACTACTGTCTGATTGCATAGTTAAACATTGCCCAAGGTATCCCGCTATTAATGTATTAATGATATAATAATGTCAGTTTTTAGGACCTTCCACTCAAGATTCTTGAATTGTTTTATGACTGTTAGTGTGACTGTATAACAGCCTCCCATAGAAGACAAACATATGATACTTGCTTTACTTAAAAGAAACCGAGGCATGGAAACATTACTTGGTTTTATATCAAATGATGATTTATTAATGGATATTTTGGAAACTTACTTTTCAAGGACAGCCCAGACAGCTCAGTGCAGCTCCTATTAGAGGCAGATACTAGCTCATAGCAATCGATATTCTTCATTGTTCTGGAATTAAAATAACCTTGACTGGGAAAAGCCTTCTGAGAGCTGAATCAAGCTTTATTTTAAGGGGAAAACTATCATTCTCATGGTCTCTCTTACTTATGCTTTGAGTTGCTACTAACCAGCTCAAAACCACCACCACATCCCTAAGGAGCGTGCATTGATTTGCTCCATGACCAACTATCTCGTACTGGGCAGGCAGCCATGTCCTTGTACAGATTGTTGTGCCTCAGCTATGTGACCTGGGTGTTCAGGTCCTATTGTTCATGGGCTGCCATTCATGAGGATGTCTTCTTTAACTGTTTCCCAACAACGTCTCTTTAGTCCATTTTAGTTATCTATTAGGCCACCAGCAAGAAATCCAGAATCACAATAACTATGGTTGAGATTGTCTGGGTGGTCTGTGAGGGGCATTGCAGGTTTTTGATATTTGTCTGATAGACATTAATATGACTGCACACCACAAATATGTTAAGAATGCAGCTACACAAAGGCACATCTACCTCTGTGCAAAGGATGATCTGAGTGAGAGCTCCTGATCTCCCTACCTCTCAATATTAGAAACAAAAAAGGGTAAGTGAAACTAGAAAGAACCAAATCCAAAACCCATAAAAGAAATCCTTTTTCTCTGAATGTGCAACTCAAAGTGAAATTCCTGCCATGCAGTGTTGATGAAGGCAGTAGTCCAACAGGGATTTAGCAAGCAAATCTTGACTGCCCCATTTGCAGCTTCAGTGCTCTGTTCTGAGCTGCAGGTCTTTGTAATAAACTCCCATGTATAGAATCTGTGGAATGTCCACCACTGCTAACTGGCACTCCCACTTAATCCACTTGCTCCGTGCAGTGGGCCTCAAGGCTGCATACCTGATGAGAAGGGACTAAAACAAAGCCAGGTATTGGGTCTCCTGATTTCTTGTTATCAGTTTTTAAAAGAGCCCAGAAACAAACACTAGTTAAAAAAGAAAATTAGCATTGCAAAGTAAGTCATTCCAAATCAGAATATGATGTAATTCAGATTGCTTATATATTGAATATAGACATTAACTGCAGGATCTCACCATTGTGCCCCTCAGGACCTGTGCCTCTTTCATATCAAATGAAGTCTCCACTGGAGATGAATTGGGTGGCTCATGGAAGAAGGCTGTTGTGGATGCTCATAACTGAACTTATCACTGAGCTATGAGCTGTCTTTATGAGAAGATGGGCACTTTCAGGGTGTGATTAGCCAACCTTCCCATGGTGCCTGTCTACAGGAGGTCATCTGAATTGTGCCTTGTAAGTATTTGTGACTCCCACTGACTGCAAAGGCATTTCACAGGAGTTTCCCAGATGCGGGTATTGACTTTGCACATGTTTAAAGTCCAGTGGTTTGATTCCTGTCCTTGGTGTGTAATGGCAAGCGCCACTAAAGGGAGGTTTGAAAAAGCTAGTGAGCTTCAGGAACAGAAGATGAATTAGCAACATCTGTTTATTTTGGGTCATGACAGAGCAGTGTAGATTCAGCCCTGATGCAATAAGGCTGGTTTTGTTTGCTGAGCCAACAAAGACCTCCTAGATCAGCACAGCCAGGTGATCTGGACTGATCTAAGGGGCTGTGGTTGATAACAGGGAGGTCCTGCTCCCCTCTCCAGCACACTGACACCTCTGCTGCGCACTGCTGGGGTGTCCTTTGCCCTGCAGTGAAGATGCTAATGTTATCTTGACTAAGAAAGAGCTAGAAAAGGGACAGTAAGGAGAAGAGGGGAAAGATGAGTGGGAACTTGTCAACTAACAGTGAAGGCAGACACTGTGAGTCTGCTCTGCCATTTTCCAAGTAAACCTACTGGATCTCCTGTTGGCATAGTCAGATCACAGTTTTACAGTGTCCATCAGGTTGGAGTAGCAGCAAAGCAAATGCTTTGAAATTAACCTCTACACTAGGCTTCCCTCAACAGCACTGTAAGTGGGTGTCACAGTTTAGGGTCAGGGCAACCCCTTAGACCCATAACAGATGTTCTCTGTTAACCCCCCTCCCTCCCCAGAGGGGAAGAGAAAGGGAATAAGGGAGA